>SNQJ01S0062131.1:69316-79462 GCA_010110895.2 Picea sitchensis
TTCAGGTCAAATCAAAGTCAGTTGGCAGATAGATCATGGGATATCGATCATTCAAATTACGAGTGTTTTTAAAATTCAAAACATTTTTATGATTTTTTAATTTATTATTGAAGTGGGACTTGAATTTAAGCAAACACAATAACATTTTTTTCCATCACTAAAATTAAATTTTCAAAATCAAAACATTTTTATGATTTTTTAATTTCTTATTAAAGCGGGGCTTGAATTTAAACAAATAGAATAACAAATTTTTTTCCATCACTAAAATTAAATTATAATAAAAAGTGTAAACGGTTAACATTTTAATTTTAAATTATGAAAATTTCAAATCAATTTTGAAATTCATTGTATTTAAATATTTAAAAAATTAATATAAACAAAACATCAAATTAACAGGTGGTACCCACATCATAAACTAGCATACTCATAAAAAAAAACTTAGTAGTATATGTTTTTATGATCATCATAATATTTAGTAAAAGAATAAATAATGAAACAAAGATAAGATTGTTTTTATGACCATCACAATATTTAGTGAGAGAACAAATAATGAAACAAAAATAATATAGAGAAATGAAGGATATAATCAAACTCTATAAGTATATCGTAAAAACAAAATATTTAAATACATCTAATTATAATTTGATATGAAAATGCAATAAAATAGATATCAAATTTTATAGGATACCATATATCCGTCAAATTCCATTTCTTCTCAAACACTATTAAAAACACTTTGAAGTGGATGACCATAACACACATGTCATACCCATCACACTCATTATTAGGACAAGTATTATTGTGTGACTCTCTCTTACTAATAAAAACCTAAGTAGCGAAATAATTTGAGTTACAAGTAGAACAAAGGAGTATGCGTATGTCTATGCGTATGTACACATATTTTCCTTTGATGGAAAATAAATTCCGGGTCATGAGGAAAAGCTAAAGTTGCTAGTCAAATACGATACTAGCTACAATATACTTCAAAATTTATTAATTCAAGTAATCTATTGCGAAAGATTGATCTAGTGGAATTGGTTTCTATCAAGATTCCCTAAAAAAGAACCGTATACCCATTGTAGTTACAGCCTAAACTCAAGATCAAGAGTAATAATTGACAGAAAATATAAAGACTGCTAAGAATATTTGATATGTCATGCTTTTTATTTATGATAATATAAAATAATTTTGGTGAAGGCTACAATGGAAATTCAAATACACCGCACATATCTATGTACAAATGTTTCTCATTCCTAATTTTGGTTTTCATCCCTAGAGATCAATGTATTTTACCCAAACCAAATGAAACCCGCCGAGAGGGGTTGGTACTTAAAGGTGGGGTCCTGAACATGGAACCTGCACTACTAGACATGGTCAGCCTGTATATGTTGGATTCTTTTATTTGGACTCTTTGTGGTTTTTTCCTTTTTCAATCAACTCTCACATGCTACCTTCATCCCAGTTTGTTTGTTCACTGAAAGGAATGAGCATGGTCACTGCACCCATTTGGCCCCATTCTCAGAAACAACCCCGCTGAGAAAATCCGACAAGGAACACTCTTGACTTCCATTAAGAATTTTCAAGGCCAAGTGATGCGGGAGCATCGTCAGCAAAGCTCATGTGGAGGGACAACTCAGTTCCATAGCGCACCTTTTTAAATTAATCAGAATCTAAAAGCTGGCGTTTATTTTGCAGATCCATTTTGAACGAATGATTGAAGAAGAGTGAAATGCTCGGAAACTGAATGATCGCGAGAGGTTTGGGAGTTTCACTCTCAGTCTTGAATGTAATGGAGCTTGAGTAGTTGTTAGTTGTTACTTCGATAGGAGAGGTGGTCGGAGGGAACCCTAGGAACCTTCCTGTATATGTAGATGCATGGCATGCCCAAATCAGGCTAATGGAGGAGTATTGTCATTGAATAGGAAGTAGAATAATTTTTTTTGAGAGAGCTGAGACTCTGTTACAGTCCAACCTGCACATATTGTAATCGGACATTCATCTTAATAGAAAGAAAGTAGTTTTCCCTGCATTTGAACTTTCTGTGTGTTTATGTATTTGCATTCATTGTTATGATTTTATATGTCATTCATGTTTTGAATGTATGAACTGGTGAAGAATTGAATAAGTTTCAATTGCTTTTCTTCTTTGAGTTTTCAAGTGCAAGGTGTGCACACAGTTTGCAAGGAGTGCGTGGATGGAGTTTGTTTCGACTCAGAAGCTCATAAGAGATAGCGTGAATTTTCCCTTTACAAGGAGTGCAGAGTGACTGCTGCAAGGTGTGCACAGTCGTCCGCAAGAACCTAAACTTCTGTAAGAATCTGTTGCAAGGAGTGCACAAATCCGAATTTTGACTAAGTGTCGAAGTGACTCCTTAAGAAGTCAAGAGAGTAGAAGATGAGAAAGCTCAGAAGGGATAGCGCTTTCCAGAAGTGCAGACGAGGTCCAAGAGACTAACTTGTAGGAGGAATAAAGGCCGAGGCCTTTGGATACTTAGAAAATATTCTAAGTCAGAGGAAGTCGGAAGCTCGGAGGGAGAGCGACATTGGTCGTTGGATCACCGATTCAGAGGACCAACAGTCGTTTGATCAAATCAAGGTGTGCGAGCCTTAGCATTTTTCACACGCAAGAGAGGGAACTTGCCAAAGTTCTAAAGTCCCAAAGTAATTTGGGACCGTCCGATCGTCCGAAGTAAATATCAAGCATCGGATCGTCCAAATTAGATCTGAACCTTCAGATTTGAATAACAAGTAGCCTGAATCTGTGGATTCCAGGTAAAGACCTGAAGTAAACGTCAATCGTCCGATCCAGAGGGCAGGTAGCATAAATCTGTGGGATTTGGGTAAAGACCCGAAGTAAATATCAACCGCCCAATGCGGGAGAATTAGATCTGAATCGTTGGTTTGGAAGAGACGGATCTCAATCGTCAGTCCAGAAGCACCGTCAACATCATAAGATCGATGGTCATGCTCTATTAAGGGGCCAAAAAGTGTCCAGACATTAAAATTTTGAGGACGGGCCACAATCGAAACCACGATATCGGTGAAGAGGTACATTGCACTTTGTAGTGAATTGCAGGGCGAAAAGAGGGTTGGCCTAAAACCACCCTTGGATGTGCCTGCAATCACATATTTCTGTAAGGTCATATCCCAGGGCCATATGAAGGAAGCGGCTAGTAAAAAAGGAGCTAGCACCTGAAACTTGACGTTTCAAAAGCGTGCAGACAAAGGTCGTGGGTATCACAAGATTTGTGCCTTAGGAGAAAAGGGGGCCTGTGTATAATTGTTTTGGGTTCAATAAGGAGCCCGAAGGGTCGATCCGACTCAAAAGGAAGAAAGATCCTAGACCGGGAGGTTGTGCAACCCCGAGGATAGCAGGGTGGGTTTGCATCAAGTGGTATCAGAGATGATTTTTTTCTTGTAGACAACAGGCAAAAGAGGAAGAGAGATAAAGGAGATAGTCTGATATCATCAAGAGGTATCAGCATTGATTTGTCCATACATTTCATATGAAGGGGATATAAAAGACAATCTGGCTACACCAATTAGTATCAAGAACTTAATTGTGTCTGCAGATTGTAGGCAAAGGTGAAAAGGTGAATAGAAATAATCTGATGACATCAAAAGGTCTCAGAAGCTGGAGTTTGCCTGTAGAACAACGGGTAAAGGAAAAGGGACAGAGTACCGATGCTCTGTAAATATTGTTGAAAAATGTGCAACAAATGGTAGATAGCGAGGAGGGATGAAGACTGAAAAGATGGCTACTGAAGGCCATAAGTATGGTCGAGGAGCGGACCACAAGAAGAAAAGTAAGGAAAAAATTGACAAGGAGCTCATTGAGATAAGAGAAATAATGGAACAACTGACATTGAAGATGCATCATGAGACAAAGGTACATTGGAGGTATGAATGGCCTCTGAATAGGAAGGTAAAATGGCTTGTTCAAAAGTTGTTGACCTTAAAAGAACAACAAGAGTTGAGGAAGTGGCCAAGTCATAGTGAAACCCTCAGTGACATAGAGGAGGAACCAATTCACATATGTGAACCAGAGACTGGGAGAAACCTTAGTGATGAGGAGGAGGTGAGATTAGATAAAGATCTCATAAACTTCCAGGAGAGAAGAGATGGATTTTCATATTGCGAGGTGGATAATGAAATGAGATCATTGGAGGATCTCATAGACTATTATGAGAACAACAGTGGAAATTCATATTTCCAAGTGGGCAATGATATGAGATTAGCAAGATATCTCATAAACTAGTAGGACGAAAGAAATGGACTTTCAAATTGCCAGGTGGGAAATAGAAAGAGATCAGTGGAAGGTCTCATATACTTCCAGAGGAGTAGTGCTGAAAGTTCAAATTTCTAGGTGGGCAATGAGATGGGATCGATTGATATCATAGACTACCAGGTGGGCAAAGAGAAAATCCCAAGTTGTCAGGTGGGAAAGGGAGAATAGATTAACTCAGTCGAGAGTTCATATCAGCAAGGAGTGCTGATGGAAGAAGATCAGAGGTGTGTTCTAATCATTGTGGGAATTCAAATAGTCCAACAGAGGCTAATACAAGCATTGCGCATGAAGAGATAGTGCAACAAGAATTCAAGAAAGAGACCATGGAGACAAGTGATTTTAAGGCTAACTGTGTCTGTGATGCAGGTGCAGCAAAGGAAAGGCAACCAACAAAGCATGTCAAAGAGGAGGAGAAGTAGTAGACATTGATGTTTGCCCCCCCCAAAAAAAAGAGGTGAATTCAGATGAATTTCTCACTCAATGGGAGAAAGAGCTGAAGATGTTGGAGGATTGGTTGGACAATACAAAACCAAAAGATGGCTACCAAGAGATAATCATGCAGATTTCAGGAGAAGAGTATTCAACATAATTGCTCAAAATTTTCATCCAGGAGGATGAATAGGAGATGACTGCAACACTAGAGCTTGCAGCAAAAGAGAAAGAAGACACCATAGATTTTGCTGAGTTGTATGAGGAATTGGAAGCCCTGGAGAGGAGGGTAAATATGTGGAGTAGGCATCTCCAACATGTCAAATTGGAAACATGTGGAGGAACATACCATCCTGGGGAGCAGTTGGAGGAAGTTGGAGTTGAACCAACACAAGAGGAGATGATAGAAGTCAATCTGTCGGAGGAGGAAGCTGAGCAAAAACTCAATGGTGAGACTACAGAACTGGAGAGTGCAACAGAATGGCCAACTAATGCCATACGGGATCAAGATAACATGAAAGTTCAGATTGATCAGATTGGTGAAGAAGAGAAAGAGAACACATTTCAATGTACCCAAGAGATGGAGAAAGAAGAGCATTCGATGGAACTGCTCAAAATTTTCAACCAAGGAGATGAACATAAGGCAACTATAGAATTGGGATCTACAGCAGGGGGAGAAGAGCATTTAGAGGAATGGCTCAATTTTTTCATTCAGGAAGCTGAAGAAGAGATAATTGTAGAATGCGAACCTACAGTAAGGGAGGAAACAATAGATAGCATGGATCTTGTTGATCTGTGTGAAGAGATGGAGGCCATGGAGAGAAGGGTAAAAATGAAAAAGAATCTTATCCAACAAGTCAAGTTGGAAATTGATGGAGAGAAAAGGCAACAGATCATATTGCAGGGGAAAAACCAGCCAATGGACCAGCTAGACAAAGAAATAGAGGAGATAAAGAGATTAATGTTGGATGCAACACAAGAAGAAATCATCAAAGAAGTATGGGATAGAGGAAAACCTGCAAGAGCAGTAGGGAAAAAGAAGTTGCAAGGAAAAGGAGTAGATGAACAACTCCAAGAGAAAGTATGGGACCCTGGAGGATCTCAACAACATGGCAGAGGGAGCCATGAGCAGGAGCTCATGCTTTTCCTAGAGTATGATGCAGGAGCATCGTCAGCAAATCCCATGTGGAGGGACAACTCAGTGCCATAGAACGCCTTTTTAAATTAATCAGAATCTAAAAGCTGTCTTTTTTTTTCAGATCCGTTTTTAATGGATGATTGAAGAAGATCAAAATGCTCGAAAATTGAATGATCACAGGAGGTTTGGGAGTTTCACTCCCAATCTTGAATGTAATGGAGCTTGAGTAGTTGTTAGTTGTTAATTCGATATGAGAGGTAGTCAGATGGAACCCTAAGAACCTTCCTGTATATGTAGATGCATGGAATGCCCAAATGAGGTTGTTGGAGTATTGTCATTGAATAGGAAGTAGAATAGTTTTTTTTGAGAGAGATGAGACTCTGTTATAGTCCATTCTACACATATTGTAATCGGACTTTCATCTTAGTAGAAAGAAAGAAGTTTTTCTTGCATATGAACTTTCTGTGTGTTTATGTATTTGCATTCATTGTTATGATTTTATATGTTGTTCATGTTTTGAATGTATGAACTGGTGAAGAAACTAATAAGTTTCAATTGCTTCTTTTCTTTGAGTTTTCAAGTGCAAGGTGTGCACACAGTCTGTAAGGAGTGCATGGACAGAGTCTGTTTCAACTCAGAAGCTCAGAAGAGATAGCGTGAATTTCCCCTTTGAAAGGAGTGCAGAGTGACTGCTGCAAGGCATGCACAGTCGTCCACAAGAACTCAAACTTGCATAAGAATCTGTTGCAAGGAGTGCACAAATCCAAATTTCGACTAAGTGTCAAAGTGAATCCTTTAGAAGTTAAGAGAGTAGAAGACAAGAAATCTCAGAAGGGATAGCGCTTTCCAGAAGTGCAGATGAGGTCCAAGAGACAGACTCGTAGGAGGAACAAAGGTCAAGGCATTTGGATACTTAGAAAATATTCTAAGTCAGAAGAAGTCGGAATCTTAGGAGATAGAGCGACAGTGGTCATTGGATCACCGATTCATAGGACCAATGGTCATCCGATCAAATCAAGGTGCACAAGCCTTAGCGTTTTGCACACACAAGAGAGGGAACTTGCCAAAGTTCCAAAGTCCCAAAGTAATTTGGGACTGTTCGATCGTCCGAAGTAAATCTCAAGAATTGGATCGTCTGAATTAGATCTGAACTGTCAGATCTGAATAATAGATGGCGCAAATATGTGGATCCTGGGTAAATACCTGAAGTAAATGTCAGTCGTCTGATCCAAAGGGCAGGTGGCATAAATCCGTGGGCTCCAGGTAAAGACCCGAAGTAAATATCAACTGCACAATTTGGGAGAATTAGATTTGAATCGTTGGTTTGGAAGAGACAGATCTCAGCCGTCAGTCCAGAAGCACCGTCAAGATCATAAGATCGACGGTCACGCTTGATTGTGGGGCCAGAAAGTGCCCGGATGTTTAAATTTTGAGGACGGGCCGCAATCAAAACCACAGTATCGGTGAAGAGGTACACAACACTTTGTAGTGAATTGTGGGGTGAAAAGCGGGTTGGCCTAAAACCACCCTTGGACGCGCCTGCAATCGCATATTTTCGTAAGGTCACAGGCCAGTGCCATATGAAGGAAGGGGCTAATGAAAAAGGAGCTAGCGCCTGAAACTTGATGTTTCAGAAGCACGCAGACAAAGGTCGTGGGTATCATAGGACCTGTGCCTTAGGAGAAATCAGGGCCTGCGTATAATTGTTTTGGGTTCAATAAGGAGCCTGAACGGTCGATATAACTCATAAGGAAGAAAGATCCTAGACTGGGAGGTCATGCAACCCCGAGGAGAGCAGGGGGGGTCTGCATCACCAAGGCCAATACTTGTGCTTTCAAATACTAATGAGCACATACTTCTTAGCCTTACTATATTGAAGAATATCATTGTGTCCTAATTGCTTATCTATAGCTGCATCCCATCTCCTGGAATAAGAAAACCCAAAAATCCAAATCTTTTCTTTCATTTCCCTCTTAGGATGCCAACAAAATGATAAATCGGGGTGTAGGTGGGTGTTAATATGGTCTTATAAGTTCTAACCTTGAAGTGTGAAATCGTTTTAGTTTCTAGGCACAAATCCTGAAATTTAGTTGAGTTTTTCCTATGTCTCCATCATGATCTTCCCCGTGTGTAAATATACACAGAGCTGTAATTTTTGAGGAATTACCCATATCGAGGAAGGGAAGGGATTCCCTACCCTTCACGATAGACTGGAGAAGATTCGTGGATGCAGAGCTACCGCTAGAAACACACATATAGACAAGAAATTCACTCATATCATTCCAAATACAATATTTTCAAGAAGCAAAACCACCATATACTGTTTTATCATAGAGCTATACTGGCATACCAAGGAAATGATAAAATATGATATGGACTCTACCTTGGAGAAGAACAACCCCCCCATTGAATGAATGGAGTAGAAGAAGAACTTCCACAATTCAATGACAAATACTACATCTTGCTACAAACCATCTAGAGTTGAGAGCTCGATCTAGAAGATATGAATGAGGGAGAAATGGAATTCCACCACTTTGGAGAGAACTCCCAACCCCTCATTTCCTTGATCAAGAAGAAGAATCCCAAAAAGAATCTCAGGTTCCCTTCTATCTCCGAGGCCTCAATTTATATGTTTTATTTCTGGTTTGATCATAGCATAGGATTTAGCAGCTTGGGGCCAAGCTATATCCAAGCCTATCCTATTTTTCTTTTGCCAAGATTTCGTGGCCAGAGGATAAGATACACTTGGTATTGTTTTATTTTGTTTCTATTAGGATACAGTGGCCAAGGGCAAGACGTATGAAAACTTTTTCTAATTTTGAATTGTGATATTATTCAAGCCAATGTACTCGACAGACTACTATAGAGGTTTCAATATGAGGGTTTCTCCACTAGATTATCTGATAGCTTGCAAATATTTTGACCACTAGTATATATGAATAGATGACCGGCCACTTATTAAAAGAAAAACATATCAGGTACATTAATTAATTCCAACCATTTGACATGTTCTAAACATAGTAACATTGTGGCAGATGGACAAATGAACATTGGAATTAGAAGAACAAGTAAAAATAATGTACATTGGAATTAGAAGAACAAGTGAAAAAAGAGCTCACACAAAGTAAACCCAGTCAAAGAGTTTCAGAGGAATGAAAGCCCTTCAATTTTTCTTTTATTAAAAAGAAAAAAATTGTGCACAAACTCTCACCATATAAAGTTTAAAGTGCCAAGAGATGTAAAGTTGAGAATCTGAAATCGACAATTACCTATGCATGCATTCAAGTGGAATCAATAGTTGTTATATACATTATCATAATTCTTGTTATTCTCATAATGGAGTTGTTAAAACAGTTACAACTCTTTACATTAGAACTGAAGAAACTTTGACAAAAACTATAAACATTGATGATTGTTCATTCAACATAAAAATAATCTAAAAAATCCTTTGAATCCTATAACATAGTTGTTAAAACAATTACAACTCTCTACATTGGAACCTTTATAGAGAAACTTTGGCAAGCACTATAAATATTGCAGACTGTCCATTCAACATATAAGATAGTATGTCAAAAATCCTTCCAATCCACTCAACCAAAGAAACAAACAAAATCTACCTTGAAAGCTTGGAGCTTTGTCTAATATAATGGTATTCCAACCTTAAAACAAAGGCCTTGAGATACTGTACAATTATGAATAGACATATATTCCTAAAATTGTTGAAATAAATATCGGGTAGTTTATCTAGGCATGTTAAGATGTCATTCTATAATGCCACCTCTAAGAAGAAGCCTAGAAAGACATAATAAATTATTCAAGTATGTTACACAATAATAGTTCCTTCGGGTTAACCGACAATGGTTTCTTGAAACCTCCATTAGGAAATTTCCAACTTCTTGACCAAAAACATCTTCCTCCGCATCAGGATCATCATCCCTAGAAAGTTGTCTACCTGCAACCCTATTCTTCGAGGAAGGGAGAGCATTTTTTGTGTCACCCATTTCACCTTTTTGGATAGATACATGTTGTTTATACCTTTGGTAGATGTCCTTTAAAAGTCTATTCTAAGAACCCTCTTTTACAGAGCCTTATCTGCAAAGTTTAGAGACAAAAGGTCAAAATAAAATGATGGACATGAAAAACACATGCAAAACAACTAGATGCCACATAAAAATCTTGAACTGTAATTTAAAATGAAAATAACCTAAAACTGTTGAAGATAAATGAAGTTATGGATGAACATATACTGAAACTTATGAAACCAGAGTGAAAAATGATAATAGTAAAATCCC
>SNQJ01S0062132.1:0-22774 GCA_010110895.2 Picea sitchensis
TTTTCCCCTCCCAAATAGTACCCCTACCCCTTCTTTTATAGGCTAGAAGGAGATAGGGTTTTGGACGAACTCTCGGCCATGCATGGCTGGGAGTTTCAGTTAACTGGCCCAAGGCTTTTTGTCCCGTCGGCAACTTTCCTATTTTTGTGCTTTGTTAGGTAAACGCGGGCTGTAGTAGGCCATCCAACGTTCCAACGCATACAGTAGTAGGCTTGCCAGCATTCCAATGTGTGTAGTAGAGGGTTAGGGTGTGTGCCACTTCATTTAAGAGGGTTTTCCAAAGTTTATTCAGTATGGCTTTGGCAAGGAAGAGATATGAGTTGGCATAATGCTAGGTAAGCATGTGTGGTGCAATTTAGGGTTATAACACATGGCCAATGACAATCTCTCTCGGGACGTCAAACCTTTCTATTATCTGGTTGAACAAAAAGAGAGTTACAGTCTCCCCATCATATTTGAATGTTGGCATAGCTTCAACCCACTTGGTGAAGTAGTATATTGCTACAATGATACAACGGTGCCCCCTTGTTGAAGGGGGTTTGTATGTAGTGTAATAAATTCCCCACTTAGTAAATGGACCAATGGTAATAATGGGAAACATGGGAGCAGGGTGTGCCCTCATCTTCGGAGAGACGATTCGACATGGGTGGCACTTCTTGACCGATTCAACACAATCTTTGATTAATGTCGGCCAGAAGTAACCGACTCGTAGAATTTTTTGGGTTGTTTCCAACCTAGACAAATGACTGCCACATGCTCCAGTGTGGCAATCATTAAGCACAATTTCCGCTTCTTGAGTGAGACATCGGTGAAGGATACAGTCTACACCTTGACGATACAAAGTGTCCTCGAGTATGATATAGTTCTTGGCCTGATGGCGTATATGAGGCAGGACACTTCAAAGTCTGGAGATACACAAGTACATCTCCATACTAGGGGTTGGAAGATGCGATAAAAAACATGTCTCCTTTTATCGACAACTTGTCGGGTATAACATCACCTGATTCTACCAGAAGTTCCAAAATTAGTTCCATGAAGACCAATGACTTTTTCAATTTTTCCGAAATGAAATCCATGTTGAATTCCTGAAGGATAATTATCCATCTACTGATATTTCCGCTGATGAATCATCGTGTCAACACGTATTGAAATGGATTCACAATGGAAATGAAAGTGGTCTTGCGAAACAAAATGTAATGACAGAACTGTTGGATAGCATGGACTGTTGCCAATGCAAGTTTTTCAATGTGGTAATAATTTAGTTATGGTCCAACTAGGCCTTTTCTCAGGTAATAAATCACGTATTCTGATAGAAAATCATCCTCTTGAACCAAGACCATATCGATGGTTGACTCTGAAGTGTCCAAGTACAATAAGAAATATTTATTAGAATTGGGTGGCCAAAGCAGAGGGGTTGATGTGAGGGATTATTTCAACGCTAAAAAAGAGTATTGAGAGGCTTCATCCAAATGGAAAGGAACATCCTTCTTCAATAAATGCATGAAACACTTTGTGATCTCAGCACAGTTTGTGATGAAACACCGTAAAAAGTTCTCTTTTCCCTGTAGACTCTGAAGGTGAGGGATGGTGCATGGGGGGGGGGGGAATTGAACTATTGCCTCAACCTCTAGAGGATCGACCATGATCCCTATTGTTGAAACTATGGAACCTAGCAGATGAACTGATGTGACACAAAAACTACATTTGTTTGGATTCAAGTGGATTCAGTAGTAGCAACACTGTTCAAGGTTAAGTCAGATAAGTGTAGGATGATCAAATCTCTTGCGAGATCATGACGCTAAATCATCAAGATAAACCTCGACTATGTGTTTGAGGTCGTGGAAATAAAAATACATGGACCATTGAAATGTAGCTCCAACATATTTCAGACCAAAAGGCATCTACGGATAACTGAATGTACCCCACGGACAAATGAAAGTGGTTTTGTGTTGGTCTTCAGGATTGATTTGTATCTGATTGTATCCAGAAAAACCAGCCATGAAAGAAAATGCTTCTCAACCTATGCATTCATCGACTATCTAGTCAATAAACGATGTGGGGAAATTATCCTTTGGACGAGCCTTGTTTAGATCATGGAAGTCCGTACATACGTGAATCATACCCTGTTTTTTATTGACTGGCATGGGATTTGACACCCATTGATTCAATTGGATGAGGTAGATGAAACCAACTTTAAGTAGTTTCTCTACTTCATCCTTAATAGCAACTAATTTCCTAGGATTGACCGAACAAAGGTTATGATGGACCAGCTTAACATCAAGATAAGTCGTGATTTCATGTTCGATGATTCTTGGATCTATGCCTGGAATTTCCTCGTAAGACCAGGCAAACACGTTGTGGAATTATTTAAATAAATATGTGTAGATTTGAATCTCCTCGAGGGAGAAATACACTCCGATGAAGATGTTATCCATGACGCTAGGAGTTCTGGAGATATCCATAGGTATCGTTTCAGCTATTGTTTCCATATTTCCTTTAGTGTAAACAATGTTCATTACCAAAGGATTGATAGGTCACGCTTTATCTCTAGTTATAGTTAGAGTGAATTCACCTGCTTCAATTCGTCTTAACTCTGGGAGGAAGTAAGATCTATGATGAAGTTCATTCCAGGGTCTGTCCAGAGTAGTCATTGCCTCAATAATCACCTCATCTAAGGGAAATACTAATTCTAAAGAATCTGCATTAGTGAGGGAAACTTAAGCCCAAGTAGGCTCGAGCAACCGATCTAACTCTTGTGCTAGAGTTGGGTCGGGGTCGGCAGAAGCTTGTTGAATAATCGATTATGCAACTTCTTCCATGGATAGAGGCATGGCCATGCCATGGTGCTATATCCATTCCATCATGGCTGATGGGGAAGGAAGAGTCCACGGGTCATTAAAGTACATCATACGAAATGATGAGAGTTGAAATATTTCAGCTCGAGGCTGGTCAGGTGCAATCGACATGAAGTAAACATTGTCGGTCGGAGGCATGTAATCGAAAGTACCCATCAAAGGTGGGCACAGACCAACTATTACGTTGACGATGTTGGGCTAAGGGTTATCAATCATCGGGACCATGGAGACTCCCGATGAAGGGTCAGGACGAGAGAAGGATAACTGATCAATGGTCACGATCCAACCTTCGTGCGGAAAAAACAATACCCAAAAAACTGTCACAACCACTGATTGCATAGCATAGTTTTGAATCCTTCCTAACAAGAGATTTTAGTCGAGATACGCATCGACCACTTCGACTTCGATGCACATGGTTTTTCCCGCTAACTGCACAGGGAAAGAGGGAATGATCCCATGTGGTCGGAAAGAATGACCATCAAAACCCGTAATAAGAGTAGCTGATGGAGAAAAAATGGGTTGGCTAATAGCCTTTCAACACACCAAAGACATCACGCATGTCAAGGTTCCCTCATCTACCACTATGCATAAAATGTTCTAGTTAAAAATTTTCATGGTGTAAGCCACTACTATCTGAAAAGCGATGTGGTGAGGAAGACAGGGTTTTAAGTCGATCATATCAAGCATGGTCATTCTTGGGTTACAAGTCTTAGCAGATCTGAGGGTGGCTAACAGAGCCTTTCTATGGGAAGGGAAACTCTGGAGAACTGCCAAAGTAGACATCACATAAGGGGTTTGTGCCAAATCCTCCACCAAAGAGTAGTTCTGGGTGGCCCTTGCATTTGGATTGTGAGAAGCTTTCTTGAACGCACCTTTTGGGATGCGTGTCGTTCTTTCGCCCAATGTATTCTAAATATGGAGAGGAAGAGGTGGGTTTTTGTCTTCTTTACTCTTCTCAAAGGTTCTTGGCATTCCATAATCATGATATCTAGTCGATAGATAGGCATCACCTTTTAGCATATACACATTTTCGGATGAAGGATTACTTGAAGATGGAGGGGGTCCTTGACTGCCCCATTCCGCACTTGAGGAGGCTTCAGTTAGAATTTGCCTATGTGGAAATGGGTTCATTAACACGATAGGTTGTT
Source organism: Picea sitchensis (assembly GCA_010110895.2). NCBI lineage: Eukaryota > Viridiplantae > Streptophyta > Pinopsida > Pinales > Pinaceae > Picea > Picea sitchensis. The sequence goes on from SNQJ01S0062132.1 coordinate 4,004, forward strand.
GTTGTGCTAATAACTTCTAGGCCTCCTCAAGCCGAGGGAATTGATGGGTCGAGTGATCTTCCTTGCATAGATTACAAGGATACTTCAACTTCTTCTTTTCAGTGGTGCCCCCACCAACATTATCGATGGGTTTCTTATCCCACTTACCCTTATTTCGTTGTTTCTTCTTTCCTTCAAGCTATTGGGTGGCCTTTGGGTTTGTTGTTTGCACACTGTGTACATCTGATTTTTGGGTAGGGAGAACAACCGAACCGGTGGTCTAGCTTGACGCTATCTACTGTATCAAAAATTGTTGCAATTGATTTGACAATGGATCAATGGGATTCATTTTTGTTGAACCAATAATGCCATCGGCATGTGGTCCAAACCTTTGTCTGGTCTTGTCAAATATTGACCTCGGTGCATTTGGAAATTTTTTGTAAAGTAAACTAGACTGAGAGTAAATCAGCTCTAGTTTTTGAGCTCTCATTATCGCATGTTCCTCAGAAAATGCCTTGGACATTGCAACATATTTAGACAACTAGGGTACCAAAGACTTAAGGAACCACTCTAGCAAGAATGATAGTGGGACTAGCACTTTTATCAAACTCTTTCGGCGTCTCCATTCTCGGATGTGATCTGAGATATGATTCTCTTTTTTCTACAAAAAGTTGGCCAACAACTCAGTGTCGGCGTCATATCTCATAGGTAATTGGAAATGGTTTAAGAAATCCATTACCAATTTGTCGAAGGAAGAGTATCATGAGCAATCAAGCTCGATGTACCATTTTGCAACACTCCCTATGAGAGTGTGTTGAAACAATCACAATTGGATGGAGTCATCTCTCAATGAGTTGGACGAGCACCATAAGTGGAAGGTAGTCACATGATCGCTAGGATATTCATTAGGCTTGTCTTAGAACTTTGGAATGTCCGAAGGAAACTTGGTCGGCATAGGAGGCCAAATCGGATTGTGGCAAATGGGGTTGTTTAATAACCTTGTCAAGTTTGGCAAGTGCAGGGTTTTCAGAAATGGTAGTTTGGGTTGTGGATTCTAACCAGGGAAAAAGGAGCTTGGAGTTTGAATTTCACTAGGTTGCCAGGAAAAGTTAGGTTGTTGGCCAGGGCTATATTAATAACCATGGTTGTGACCAACATATGAATTCTGTGTTTGTTGAGACATCATCGGCTGATTCCCATAATAGGATGTAAAGGGTTAGGCTTGCATCACATTCCAAGGATTTTGGGAAGGGTTGACCCCTATTGATCCGACAGTCATAGGTGTCGAGCCTTGCCCAGGGTTCCATTGGGTATAGAAGGGGTTTCCCCCAGTCGACATCCCTGATAAGGTAACTGATCCCTGCCATGGATTCCAAGGTTCTTCTGAGCAAGGAATTCATAAGTTTACCCCTTGTGCAAAAATAGTAACCTGTACAGGATGTGTTTGTCCATAATTGAGGTTTCCCCCAGCCAAGACTGAAGCTGACGAGAAATCATTGTTACCAAACACACCGAACAAAGAGAATGATGTCGAACCAACTGACATGTTATAAGAAGGAAGTGCTTGAATACCTACTCCAAATGATTTTACATTTGTCTCAACAAAATGTTGATGAACACCACTAAGCAAAGGAGATGAAGGAGGTATATGACCCCTTCCGTAAAGGAAAGCAATATAGGGAGCTGAAGTGCAACATATGGATCCTTGTAGAGGAGCGTTGGATCTCCCTGCCTCGAGGCCTAAATTCTGCAGAGTGGATTAGGAAAGTACAGGGCTTGTACCGAACCCAGACATCCCATATGAGAATGGAGGGCTTGTCCCATTCTAGGTAAACGAAGCTGTGATCACCGCCATAGATAGAATCAGACCATTGCCCGAGGTAGATGCATTTGAGACCATAGTGGTCGGGACCAATGACGGTTGGTTAGGAGGTGGAACACCTCCTATAGTGATAGTTGTAGAGGGAATATGAGAATTCCATGAAGAAGTCACAGCATTTGTTTCCATTATCCCGACATAGACCCCACATTTATGAATAAAACACAAGGATAAAAGGATCTGGTAACTCTACTTTGAACCCCTCACTTGGTGTTGATCCTTCTGCGTTCAATTTCTCCTTGACTACAAGTCTCCTCCCAAAGCTAACCTACATTCACAAACAAACAAACAAAGAACTAAGAACATGCATCTCATATACGAATTAGTGGGTTAGAGGTTCTAAAAATATAAACCAAATTTGAATATTGAACACCTCATATGGCAGGACGGGAAAAGTAATTCTTTCTATTAACCTCACAAAATTCACTTACAATGGTGAGATCGACTACTTCTCCTTGAATCTAGTCTTAGGCTCTTCTTCAACTATGCACCAACCGATTCCACATATGCTTCTCTTCTTCAGTTCTCACACAATGGTTGCAAAAGATTGCGGCAAGGGGAATACCAAAATGGGTAGAGTTTTTTTTCTATTATTTTTCCCCCTTTTCAAATGGGACCCATACCCATTATTTTATAGGCTAGAAAGGGCTAGGTATTTATTTGAGTGACTGGATATGGGCAGTTAAACAGTTTGAGAAAATTACCCTGAAATTTGTATTCCATATGAAACCTTCTATTTTTTGTGCTTTTGTCAGATTGCATGGCTTGTAGTGGGTCAGTGAGCATATACACACATGCAGTAGTGAAGCAGGGTGCGTATACCTTCAAAACGATGTTTTTTAGAAGAGTTGTTGAGTAATGTCTTGGAAAAAAATGGAAAATGAGATGGCATGCTATTTGTTGTAAGCGTTAGGGTAGATGATGCAGGAGCATCGCAAGGGCGTGCAAGCATAGCCAACAGTGTTCCAACGCGGAGATAAGAGACAGCTAGAAAAGCACTGAGCACATTTTTGGAAAATGTTTTGAAATATTAATGAAGTCATTAAGTGGAGGCATGCTTGTATTATTGTAATCAGACCTTGAGCATCCCGCTCTCATCTGAAGTAGATAGAGGCATTTATGAAAAGTTAATGTAGGTAGATATAATTTAATTCTAGATTAGACAGTTTTAGAACGCAAGAGCGAAATGGGATATAGACACCCTCATTTTATAATTGTAATATTATTATGAGCATAGAGCATAGAGAAGAGATAAGAGAACTAAAGATGAAAACACCCATGTACAGATATTTTAATTAGTAGAAAGAGCTTCGATTCAAATTCATGGTGTCATATTGTTCTCTTTGTATGCATGTTGAATATTATTCTCATGGATGATTACTTTCTGTTATACATTTTCTTTATATGTTGTTTATATGATTTCATGCTTTTTGTTTGAAGTCTGAGAGAGAGAAAGGGAAATGAGTTTCAATTGTTTCTCTATTTGAGCAAGAATTCTTGCAAGGAGTGCAGTTGAATTTTCCGCAAGGAGTGCATTGAAAAAGGGTTCAGAGGTTTGTCTGTGAAAGCAAAGATAGGATATATTTTGTTCTCATTTCCTTAGAAGTGCAGTTAGGCACAGGAGCCGTGCAAAGTGTGCACAGGCCAAGGGTAGTTTCATGGTTTGTAAGACCTGGAAAACTGTTGAGAGAATGTTGCTGCAAGGAGTGCACATAGTCGAGGGACTTCAATTCTTTGAAGTAATTGAAGGATTTTCCACAAGGGGTGCATGCAGGAGACTTATTTAAGAATTAGGTTTGTAGAAAATTTCAAGAGGGATAGAGTCTTCAAAGTTGTCAAGGAAAAGAACAGAAGGTTGGTGCCTTGAGGCATTGAAAGGAGGTGTCGCAAGTTTGTGTTGCAGGCGGTTAAGTTCCATGGAAAAAAAAACTTTGTTTAAGAGTGCAAAATTTCTTAAAGGGAGAAGCAGACGGTTGAGATTCTCCATAGATAATTCATGAAGTCCTGTGAGCCATCAGATTTCATGGAGGAGCAAGGGGGTTACAGTGGTCGTTTCTTCAAGCAGAAGCTTAGGAGAGAGAGGGCCATAGATTCACACCAACGAGGATTGTTGGATATACTCATGAAATTCCATTTCGGGGTTTCGTGAGAGGAAGGACCGAAGATCCGACGCTTGGATTCACGAAATTGCGAAATCCGAAACCCCGACACAGCAGAAGATTTCATAGTCGGGCCATGACTTGGACACGTGGTGGGGTATGAGAAATTCGGCATTTTGGGGTTTGAATAAACGAGGGTAAGCCAAGAGATTGGTGGATCAAATTCCTGAAATGTGAAAGAGAGAACTTTAGGATTTGAGAATTCGGGGTTCGCAGTGACATAAGGTTGGGATCGCGAGTGTAGGACCCCCGATACCCGAAATAGCGAAATTACACGGTCTAGCAGATCGTGAGGAGGCGACAGGTGGCAGAAGTCCATGTCAGTTGGAGAGTTGGTGAAGAGACGCGTGGAAAGCAGATCACAAGGAGGTGAAAGGTGGAAAAAATCTCATGTCAATAGAAAGTGTGATTGAAGTGACGCGTGGAAAAGGACAAAGGTTGTGGGACCAGGAGCAGGCACGCAAGTCTTTCAAAATTTCAGGACCCAAAAGGTAGAAGAGACATAGATCTCTTGTATATCGAGCTCCCGGTGCACAAAATAGCATTGACCATTAGATCAAGGGAAAGCTCTAGAAATGTTGATTTCTTATGGAGGTGGAACCTTAGCGTTCCAACATTTATCGAAACTCAACACATCAGTGTTCGGAGGTCTGAAGTTACCACCGCTTGACCACAAGACTCGTAGTTGCTGTCGATTCCCAAAGTAAGGGGAGATTTACCTGTCTCAGGGTGTAGATTTCCAAAAGGAAATAGAAGATCTAGTCTTCAAGAGAGCTCTTCTGCCAGGAGGAATAGAGCCATCCTATGTGTATTGGATTTCCCACCTACGTTGGGAGGGCTGCATCATATTGAAAATGAGCTTGATTGCTTTGTATATTTCAAAAGTGGAGAAGGAATTTCAGCCAAGTGTTGTTGAGGAGGAAGGATGGTGACAAACAATCTGATCCACCCTCGCAGGATATGGAGGTGTCAAGAGAAAGAGGTAGACAGGCGTTGAATCTAGTCATGGAAAGAGATGTACATGACCTACGTGCTAGAGTCATGGACATGGAAATAAAGTAGAGGTGCACAACTAATATTGGAGATGCCGCCGCTTGAATCCTCGAAAGTGAAGATGATGCTCGACATGGAGAAGAAGAAATTACAACAAAAGATGCAGCAAATGAACATTTGATTAGAGTTGTTGCAAGAATGAGTGCAGAGCCAAAATTGACATTCCATTTTATGAGGGAAACTTGAATGATGAAGATTTAGATTGGATTAGAGCTCTTGATACATATTTTGACTATGAAGATGTCAAAGAAGACAAGAAGGTCAAACATTCTATCACGAGGACTTAAAGGACATGCAACATTATGGTGGGATGAATCGCGTTTCCATTTACATCACGCTAAGGTAAGTAGAAATCAAGAGTTGGGATAGGATGATTGCAAAAGATGAAGCTAAATTATTCCCTGCAGAGATTATCAAATTTCTCATTTTATAAGAATGCTGAATCTCTGAGACGTAAGATGATGTCGAAGGAGGCTAAATGAAGAGTTCTACAGACCGGAACATCGAGCGTGTCATCGTGGAGTTGAAATACGTTTAAAGGTTGCTGCATGAATGGCCTGAGATGTGATATTCGGGATGAGATGAGCATGATGTCCATTCAGACGATGGAAGATCCTTATCAAATGGCTCTAAAGGCGGGAGAGAAGCCGAAGCCAAAAATAAGGTCAAAGAGGCCGAGGCAGAAGTCATCCTAGAGGCAAGTTAGTTTCCCAGGATAGAAACCATAAGCCCAAGGAAGAATGGAAGAAACCCCATACTGAGAGAGGTGGAAGCTCACATAGAGGGAAATATGCTGGACAGAGAAGGTAGTATGTTGATAAGAGAGGAGAGGCATGATGATAATAATATTTTCCCTCATACCAGAGGTAGAGGAAGAGGAAGAGGTGGAGTGGATAACATGCTTCATCATGGAAAGGTCGGACATAAGTCTTATGAATTTCCATATAAGAAGAAAGAGGAAGGAGAGACTCACATTGCCAAAGCTCAAAGGTGAAATTTTGAGGCGAGGATGCTGAAGGTGGAAGATCCTGATGATGCGAAATCTATTTTGACACCAGAAGGAGGTGGAGAGTTCAATCCAAAGGTTACACCTTTTGGACCGCGCAAACCAAAGACCTGGAAACACAAAGTTATTGTGGTGACAAATGGTAGCAACGGATAATCTCTCATTTCAATAGAGATGTATGGTAGAGAAGTTGGAGCTGGAGGTGATTGATCATCCAAGCCCATACAAAGCTCTGTACTTGCAAAAAGGACATCAAAAATGTCACTAACAAATGTTTAGTTGAGTTTAAAATAGGAGGGTATAAAGATGAAATACGCTATGATGTTATTCCTATGGATGTCCATCATCTACGTTGGGTGGGGACCGGTGTATAACATGACAGAATGATTCATTATGGGAGGAACAACACATACACCCTAGAGAAAAAATGGGGGAACTTATACGTCAAGGTCGCATCAAAGATAAAGAGGTGAAGCCTAAAGTAAGAAAAAATGTAAATTTCCTCATGAGTGGGAAGGAACTTCTTACTGAGGTTAAGAAGAAGGAGGAACCACATATCATTGTGGTCAGGAAGCCAAAGATTGTTTTAGCCAGCACAAGGGTAGATGATCTACCAAAATAGGTTCAGAACTGCTGAGGAGTTCATTGACATATAGTGGATGAATCCACCGCTCGCTGCCACCGATCAGAAGTGTGTGAGTCATCATATTGATATCATAACTAGAACTAGTTTGCCAAACAAAGCAGCCAGCATGTGATTGACCAGAGGGGAGAATGAGGAGGTAAAAAGAAAAGTCCAGGATTTGTTGGACAAAGGTTTGGTTAGGGGAAATCTTGAGTCCATGTGTTGTTCCAACAATGTTAAGTCCAAAAAAGGATTGTGGATGGAGAATGTGTATAGAATAAAGAGCCATAAACAAGGTCACCCTGAGATACGCATTTCCATTGCCAAGGATGGATGATCCGATGGACTGTTTAAGTGGGGCAAATTACTTTTCAAAGATCGCATTTGAAAAAGCTGGTTACTATCATCCGCATGAGGGAAGGCAGATCTAATGGAAGACAACATTCAAAAACTAATGAAGGGTTATATGAATGGCTTGTCATGTTGTTTGGTTAAAAAAATGTGTCGAAGTACTTTCATGATTGATGAATGAAGTCCTAAGGATTTCATCAAAATTCATTATCAGGTACCTTTGATGACATAATCGATTTCAAGAAACAAAGGTACAATAACATTTGAACATTTATTATAGTGGGATAAGAGGTTACAACAAGAGAAGTTGTTGATAAATATGAAGAAGTCCTCATTCATGAAGATAGAGCTCATTTATTTGGTTTTGTTATTTCATGGATAAGTTGAGGATGGATCCGATAAGGTGGAGGTAATCAAGAATCGGCCGCCACCAAAGAATATCTTGAGGTGAGAAGTTTTCATGGATTAGTTAGTCTCTACCAAAAATTCATCAGAATTTTTAGTGGAATTTATCGTGATCGATGATGTAATACAAAGAAGAAAAAGATAAATCTTTTATTGATAGAAGAAGCCTAGAAGAGTTTTAATTTGTTGAAAAGGAGAATTACGGAACAACCAATTATGTTGTTGCCAGATTTCAAGAAAACATTCCAAGTGAAATGTGATGGAAGCGAATATTCCATAGGAGGGGTCTTGAGTCAAGAAGACAAAATGATAGCATATTTCAAAGGAGAAGTCGAACGGGTTGAATTCAAATACTCCACGCATGACAAGTTGGAGTTCTATGCTATTATCTCGCATTGAATAAATGGAGACATTACTTAATTCTAAAGAGTTTGTCTTATACAAAGGATAATTCTGCATTGTAATTCCCAGGACTTAAATTTCCAGGAGAATTTGGAATCAAAGATTACGTAAAATGGGTTGAATATATGCAAAATTTCCCTACCTCTTGCAGATTAAACATACTGTGTCGCCAACAAAGTTGTTGATGCTTTGAGGAGGAAATGCTCATAATATGGTGATTCCAAAATCAAAACATTGGGCTCTTTACGGGATCTTAGGGACATGTACGAGATTTAGATCCAGATTTCAAAGAGGGTGTATGAAGCAGCTGAGAATCGAATTATTAGGGATAGAAGCCAATGGGAAGAATACATGATCCAGAAGGATTACCATTTAAAGGTAATCAACTTTACCCAAAAATGCCCGAGGAGAATCTCCTTCAAAGGAGAAACATATGGAGGATCATTCCAACATCTCATGACAAGACGTTCAAAAAGCTGAATGAGTCATACTTTTAGCCAGGAATGCAAGAAGACATCAAACGATTTGCAGGGACAAACGTAGAATTTTATTTCAACATTCAAAAGGAAAGAGGCACAATGCAAGTTTTTATCAACCATTACACATACCCCAGAGTACATGGAACGCGTACCAGCATGGACTCATATTGGGTTTCCAAAGATACACAAAGAGGGTTGGACTCAATATTTGTGGTGGTGGATAGATTCTTCCAAAAATGGAACATTTCATCTGCTGCCTAAAACCACAGTTAGATGCAAACTCATCGGCTAACCTGTTTTCCAAAGAAGTCATTCAACTTCATGGCTCACCAAGGAGCATAGTTCCTTTGATTGAGACACGGGTTCATAGGACACTTTGGAGAACCTTATGGAAGAATTTAGGAACAAACTCTGTCGCTTAGTTTAGCTTATCATCCTCGATGAATGGGCAGACAGAAGTCATGAACAAGACTCTAGGAGACTTGTTGAGCTTGCGGATAGAACACCACAACCGCTGAGACAACATTACCACGTGGAGTTTTATTATAACAACTTGCTTAATAGGAGCACATGACAGAGCCCACTCTAGATAATGTATGGAATGCACCGAGAGGGTTTTCCGAAATAAGGGATTCAGAATGTGATCGGGACTAGGAGCTAGTGCGTAAGATCTTTGGTTGAGATGATGAAGGAGATCTACAACAAAGAAGGAATGATTGCAGTGTTCAAGCCAAGAATATAAGTGTAGGGTAGATCAACATAGGAGACATCTTTAGTTTGAAGTTGGTGATTTGATCCCTGCACATTTGATAGCTGAAAGGTTCTCTAGAGGAACATATAATAAACTAAAGATGAAGAAAATTAGGCCATGTAAGGTCTTGAAGAAATTTGGGGTAAACTCATATGAGATTGAATTACCCTCGATGGGATCGAATTTCTTCGATATTCAACACATCTCGTGATTTAAAATTCTTATAAAGTTGAGGAAGAAGAAGCAAGTAATGAACAACCAAAGGTTCAATGGAAAAAACAAATGCCACTGTAGGAAATCCTCGCAAAATGGAGCACATACCTGACAAAGAATTGGTAAGAAGACTGTGCAAAAGAAATACTTTGAATACTTGTTCAAATGGAAAGGACATCCAGTCGAAGATGCCTAGAGAATGAAGCCAAAATATAGAAGCATGGACACACCATATGCGAGATCATGGATAGGGATCCCATGAAAATTTTCATGAGGGAGCATGATGTAGATCATCCCAAGGGCATGCAAGCATAGCCAACAACGAGCCAACACGGAGATAAGAGACATCTAGAAAAGAAACCTAGGAACATTTTTTGAAAATGTTTGAAATATTAATGAAGTCATGCCATAAAGGCATGATTGTATTATTGTAATCATACCTTGAGCATCTCCACCTCATCTGAAGTAGATAGAGGTATTTATGCAAAGTTAATCTAGGTAGATAGAATTTAATTATAAGATTAGACTAGCCTTTAGAACAATAAGAGGGAAAACACATAGACACCCTCATTGTATAGTTGGAAGATTATTATGAGCATAGAGCATATAGAAGAGAAGAAGAACTGGAAGTTGAAAACACCCATGCACAGAGATTTGAATTAATGTGAAAGAGCCTCATCCAAATTCATGGTGCGTCAGATTGTTCTCCTCGTACGCATGTTGAATATTTATGCTCATGGATGTTTACTCTCTATTGTACATTTGTTTTATACGACGTGTATATGATTTCGTGCTTTGTGTTTGAAGTCCGAGAGAGAAAGGAAATGAGTTTCAACTATTTCTCATCCTGAGAGAGTTCCCGCAAGGAGTGCAATTGAATTGTACACAAGGAGTGCATCGACAAAGGGTTGAGGTTTTGTCTCCTCAAAGCTCCCATAGGATATCTTGGTTCTACTTCCCCTGGCGTAGTTAGGCACAGAGCCGCAAGTAAAGTGTGCTGTGAGGTCGGTGGTAGCTCTGTGGTTTGTAAAACCCGGAAAACTCGTTGAGACCGCCATGTAAGTGAGTGCACATAGCTCAGGACTTCACCTCTTTGAAGTAATTGGAAGGATTTACTGCAAGGAGTGTGTGCGTGAGACTTTGAAATCTGTGGTTGCAGAAATTTTTAGGAGGGATAGAGTCGTCATAGTTGTCGAGGAAAAGAACATAAGGTTGAGCCTTGAGGTACTGGAAAGGAGGTACTTCAGTTTGAAGGTTGTAGGCGTTAAGTTTGCGGGAAAACACTTTGGTTTAAGAGTGAAAAAGTCTTTTGAAGGAGAAGCAATGATTACCCTCCAGAGAATTCGTAAGTCCCGCCAGCTGTCATACTACAGAGGAGCAAGGGGTTACTTGCATCATTTCTACAAGAGAAAAGCTCAGAGAGAGGGATGTAGATCTCACGCCAACGAGACCATTGATCTACTCAAAATCTACATCTGGGTTTCGTAAGTGGAAGGATCGCTTCCGACTCCGATTTGTGAAATCAGGAAATCCAAACCCCAAATACGCTATAAGATTTCAGTGGGGCCGCGACTTGGACACATGGCGTGGTCTCGAAAGCAATCCGGCATTCGGCAGTTTGGAATGAATCGATGGTGCTTCAATAGGTTGGTAGATAAAACCCCAAAACGCCGAAGAGAGAACTTTGGTATCTCGGGAATCTGTGGTTCACTATGATACATCGGGATCACGTAGCCCAGGACCCCTAATAATTCAAAAAATAGATAAATTACATAAGAAGCGTGATCACGAGGGAGGCTTGGCTGTGCAGGTGAAGCCCACGCTAGCTGTAGAGAGCTGGCGAAGAGACGCAATGGAAGAATTTGAGGTCCCCCCGGCCATGGCTGGGACCCGAAAGGTGCACACAATTCTTGGATATTTCGTGACCTAAGGTAGAAGAGACATAGAGCTCTTGTATATCAAGCTCCCGGTGCACCAAATAGTGTTGACCATTGGATCAAGGGAAATCTCCAATCCATTGATTTCTTATGGGAGGTAGAACCTTTAGCATTCCAAATAAGCATTGAACTCGGACATCAAGAAACCGGAGGGTATGAAGGCATATCGCTTAATCCACAAGACTCATGAAGTCAGAAGTCGGATCTCCAAAGTGCTGGAAGGGAGATTCATCGAGGTTTCAGGGTGACTTCCAAAAGTGGGAAATAGAGACATTAGCCTGCAGAGCCTCTTCGGCCGAGGAATAGAGCTATCCAGTGGACTTTTGACCCAAGTGGGTTGGGAGGGTTGCTAGCAGATAAGAAGTACATTAAGGTTTATAAGGGATTTAGAGATTAAGTGTTATAAAATGCTATTTTGTAGTGTGGACGGGTTAGACAATGGCAAAGGGTTAGGGTTTATAGAGGTTATAGTGCTTAAGGGGTAACTCCTTATAGGGTTTATAAATATTAAGGGTTATAGGGCTACATAAATAAATAAATTTTATACATGCTAGTTTATTGGATATTGGGCACAAAGGGGTTGTGAGTTAGTGGTTATCTAGGTTCAAGTTTAGAGAAGTAATAGGGATAATGGGCTAGGGTGTTAGGGTTTATGGGTTGTATATATTAAATGTCACTAGTTATAAAATTTACAAAGGTTGGGGATATAGGTGATATAGGTTTGTAGTTATATGATTTATAGGTATAAAGGTTTATAAATGCTATTGGTTTTGGAAGTTGGAATATGTAAGTGTTATGGTGATTTAGGTGATTGGATTTAAATATTAAGATAAGATAATTTTGAGTTAATGTCCACCAATGTGATTAATTCCCCATTAGTTATTAAGTGAGTCATGGCTGATTTAAGCCTCAGAATTATTAGAAGAAAACACACAGTGGCTATAGCTGTCGCCAAAAATTTTGTGGTTAAGGGTTATAGTCTATATGTCTCATGGGTTATAGGTTTTAATGGTTACATGTGATAATAATTGAGGGTATAATGGTTATATAGGTTACGGTTAAAATGATTTAGAGGTTAACCATTTAATGACAGGGACCGGTTTCATATGATTAGGATCCAAAATCATAAATGCTAAGAATTGTAATGGATAATGAATCTTTGAGGCTGAGGCTATATTTGTTAGGGATGATAGTGATTATAAGTAAAATGCATTATATAGGGCATGGGATAACACTTATAAGTTTTATATGGGTTTATACTTATTAGAAAAATAGGGGTTATAAAATTTGTGGTATAAATGGGTAGTTAGGGTTTATGCACATTAGGTTTTTTTATAAGAAACATAGATTATAGGGGATAAGTTTTAGGTCATGTAAATTTTATGGATTAAGGGGTATAAGTGACTATTTAAGTGTTATATAAGTTAGAAGTGACTAGGTTATTGGGGTTAGTTTAAGTTTATATTTGTTAGGTTTTTAATGGTTATAGGGGTTAAGGGATACAACTCATTTTCCTCGCTAGTTGGGAGGCTATGGTCTCTATGTGGGATATATATTTTCTATATTCTCAAATGATTATAGGTTTTGGGGGTTTGTTTTATGTTTCTCTTAGGATTAGTGTTGTTATATGTAATAGTGGTTATAAGGGTTACATGGATTAGGATTTAGGTGTTGATATATAGGTCACATGAGTTGCAAGGTGTAAGCATTATATGAAATAAGGTTATAGAGGTTAGGTGTTAGGGGTGGCATGTTAAAGATGATAGAAATTCGAAGATTAAATTGGTCCACTTCTATTATAACGATATACATGTTACAAGTACAAATATAAAGCCAACTATTCCCTAGGATACATGCATATAGTGTTAAGCATTATATAAGTTATGAGTTATTATTCGAATATTGGTTGTTCTGATTGATGTCAACCCTAGTCATTGGTTTTGGACCACAAGATTGATGAAGGTATTTGGACATGAAGGACAGTGCACATGCACACACAACACCCATGGATGGATAGTATAATTCATGTTGTTTTCAGTGGTAGGTGGCACGTCATGTGGATCCTCATGGTTAAGGAGAAGTGAATTTTTGAAGATGACAAAATGAATTGAAGAAGGACGTATAGGTCATCCCTAATGTTAAAAGGAAGTGACATAAAGGGTATAAATACATATCATTATACATTCATTTTACACACACAAGTCGAATTTCCGAGGAAATCTGAAGTAAAGAAGGACATATTTCAAGGGAGGATGAAGACTTTTGGTGATGTGTTCTAAGAGATGTGTAGGTACCTGTGGTAAAAGTTTCATCTCTTTATTCACTATAATTTTGGAGATACACTCTGTAGAAGATAGGGTTTTTGACTAGTCCTGAAGCTAGTCATAAACAGGTGTTCTGGGTAAAAAAGTCATAACGTATTCATAAAGAATCCAAGTTAAGTGAGACCAATTTCATTTGAAAGAGTACGGGCTTTAGTTTCTTTTGCAAAAATTTTAAAACCTGATGTTAAATATTAAGCACGGGGCATTCTGTACAAGTTCGCTCCAAGAATTGAATAAGGTCTACCATTCTATGTATAAATTCTTTTTGTGGAGGATTCAAGAAGTGAAACGTGGAGGAGTTTCAGAGAATACATTGAGTAATATTATCTATAGGATTAGAGTACTCCAAGAATTAAATAATTTCAGAAGTTGAAGAAGTCACAGGAATCATTATCAGGTTCTATGTGATGGTTGGTTGATAGTGATGATTTAATGTAAAGTTTTATTATCTCTCATATGTTCTAGGGTGGAAGGAATGGGAAATGATGGAGAGGTCAACCATCTATTTATATTGGAGGATTGTATCTTTCTTTTGGAGGTTTATCCCTCCCTTTGTATTTGGAAGCTCTAGCTACCTATGGAAGTCATTACTTCCCTTGAGCAATAGCTATTGGTTATTTATCACATATTTTGCATGGAATGTTGTGGTTTATTTGTGTAATTCTTCTACTATTGTTCATTTCTCATTGGATATAGTTGAATATATAATCTGGTTCAAGTATAAGTTGAATTTTTTTGAAATTTTACTTGATACTGATTCACCCCCCTCTCAGTATCAACAATTAGTATCAGAGAAGGTTGCCTTCAAAACAATTTAACCACTAGAAGGAAAATGATGAGTATATATGGATGACCATGAGCACATTTCAAATGGGATTCAAATATTTGATGGAAGAAATTATGCATACTAGAGTAATAGAGTGAAAACTTACCTCACAACTTGGGAGTAGACATTTGGTACTCAGTTGTAAATGGCTATGTAATCCCAAATAATGCTCCAACACATCAAAATGTGAAGAATCTTATAAGTTGTAATTCAAAATACATACATGTTATTCTAGGAGCATTGGCACCAACCATTTCTAGCAAAGTGATGGGGTGCAACACTGCTAAAGAGGTATGGGACAAACTCAAGAGTATCTATGAAGGTGATCCAAAAGTTAAGTAGGTCAAGATTCAACAACATAGAGTAGAATTTGAAAATTTGAAGATGGATGAAAAGGAAGATATTGCAACCTATTTTCTTAGAGTTTATGAAGTTGTTAATTCTATCAGAAGATTAGGTGAATAGATCGATGAATCCTTGGTTGTACAAAAAGTGTTGACATTACTTCTCTTGAATTATGATGCTAAGGTCTTCGCCATTGAAGAAACTAGGGACTTGACCAAAATGACAATGGATGAATTAAATGGGTCTCTTATAGCATATGAAATGAGAACAGGTACAAAAAGCGACCAGCCAAACAATGAAGCAACCTTTAAAGCCATAAAGAAGAAAAAATACAAGGATAATGACCTTGATGAAGAAATAGCAAATTTCTTAAGAAGGTTCTAGAAGGGAAGTGGAATATACAAAGGTAAGTCTCCTCTCAAATTCTTTACCTGTGCTAGAATAAGACATATTGTTGAAAACTGCTACTATAAGAAGATAAGTCTCAATAATAAAAATAGCTTCTACTCCAAGGATTATGACATCTCCTCATATGAGAGTGATGAAGAAGATAATGATGGAGGAGAAGTCCTCTTCATAACCCAAGAAACCCAAGATGATGATCAGAAGATTTCTAAGGAAGAAGAAATCATTCCTGAAGAATATTCAGATGAAGAAACCAACATTGATTCCTTTTGGGTATACAAAGACAATTTAGAGAGTGAACATGAAGATGAGAATCTTGAAAATTTGAAGCATGTTGAAACTGAAAATAGAAAGATTAGAAACACAAACATAATACTAAAAGGTGAATTGAGTAGTTGTGAAGAACAAAATTACAAGATTGAAAAGACCATTGATAGCTTGATGAAAAAATTAGAAGATTATGAGAAATTGAAAGAAGAATTGGATCACATAAAAGGGGAGCTACTATTGACAATAGAAAAGTTGAAGAAGTTAAAAAAAAACACTAAAAAATTATATGAGATCCTTAGCAGTAAAAGATCTCCAAATGACAAGACAAGAATAGGATACAATGACAATTTGAAGACAACAGAACAAGAGGATGAAGATGAAAATGATGAAACCAACACTCCAGAACAAGTTGAACGGCAATATAGAAGAGTAGAATTCATAAGGAATGAAAAATCAAGAAGATACTCTCCCATTAGGTATGAAAGCAATCATTATGAAGAAAACTATAGAAGAATAGATCGTGAACCCAGATGGACCACACCACAAAGAAGATCACTTACTCTGAGGTATCAAAATTTCTTTCTTGGACATTGTTATAATTATGGAAATTTTGGACACAAGGCAACCAACTATAGAATCAATGAAAGAAATAACTATGCAAGCTACATGTATGGTGAAACTAGTAGACATGAAAATGTTCACAAACCTGTCAACAGAAATTATAATCCATTTGATCCATTAATGGATCAAAATATTGTATGTTACAAGTGCAATAATATTGGTCACAAAGAATGATATTGCAGAGAGATGAAGGAAGATAATCATATGCCAAATGTCCCTATACCAACTACAACATGGAAAAGGAAAGAAATTTCAAACAATGAAAACTGTCGAATAACATTGGTCGCTAAAGAATGAAAAGAAGAATATGAATGGTTCATAGACAATGGGTGCTCATCTCATATGACTGGAGATCAAAGAAAATTTGTCATCTTGAAGAAATAGGGTGGAAATGTTGCATTTGGAGATGACTCATCTACCAAAATACTTGGAAAAGGAACTATAAATCTTGGAAGTGAAAATGTAAAAGGAGGAAAAGTCCTCTTGGTTGAATATCTGAAGCATAATCTCTTCAGTGTCAGAAAAATATGTGATCAAGGATACACTCTTACGTTTGACTCCTGAAAATGTAAAATCAGAGTAAATAACTTAGGAAGATTGGTTGCAACTGCAACAATAAGACCGAACAAAATATACATCCTAGACATGAACAAAAGAGAGAAGACAAAATCCACACAAAAGGATTCCAAGGAAGAAAAATTACCAAAGACCAAAAATAAGGATGAAGTATTATTGAGTGCCACATGTTTAGGGGGAGCAACCCCAAATAAGAAGTTCACCTTATGTCATTGAACTCAGGGGGAGCAACCCTACTCTTTTCCATTGATGTCAAAGGGGCAGAGAAATTGGGATCATGATGATAGGGGGAGCATAAGTGTTTCCATCAATGACAAGGGGGGAGATTGTTGGAAGATTGGTTGTTGTCATTGATGTCAACCCTATTCATTGGTTTTGGACTGAAATATGGATGAAGGTATTTGGACAAGAAGGACAATGCACATGCAGACACAACACCCATGGATGGATAATATAAATCATGTTGTTTCTGGTGGTAGGTGGCATGTCACGTCAATCCTCATGGTTGAGGAGAAATGAATTTTTGAAGATGACAAAGTGAACTGAAGAAGGAAATACAGGTCAACCTTGAAGATAATTAAAGAAAAGAATTACAAAATAATAAAGTGTCAAGTTGGCCCTAATGTTAAAAGGAAGTGACATAAAGGGTATAAATACATATCATTATACATTCATTTTACACACACAAGTCAAATTTCAGAGGAAATATGAAGTAAAGAAGGTTCTATTTAAAGGAAGGATGAAGTATTTTGGTGATGTGTTCTAAGACATGTCTAGGTACCTGTGGTAAAAATTTCAGCTCTTTATTCCCTATAATTTTGGAGATACACTCTATGGAAAATAGGGTTTTTGACTAGTCCTGAAGCTAGTCATAAATAGGTGTTCTGGGTAAAGAAGACACAACTTCTTCATAGAGAATACAAATGAAGTGAAACAAATTTCATTGGAAGGAGTATAGGTTTTAGTTTCTTGTGTGCGAATTTTAGAATCTGATGTTAAATATTGAGCACAGGGCATTCTATACAAGTTCTATCTCATGAATAAACCATAATTGAATAAGGTATGCCATTCTCTTTAATATTAATATTGATTAATATTATCTACAGGATCACATTATTCCAAGAATTGAAGAATTAAAGAAGTTGAATAAGTCTCAGGAATCATTATCAGGTTCTATGTGATGATTGGTTGATGGTGATGATTTAATGTAAAGTTTTATTATCTCTCATATATTCTTGGGTGGAAGGAAAGGGCAAGGATGGAGAGGTCAACCATCTATTGATATTGGAGGATTATATATTCCTTTTGTAGGTTTATCCATCCCTTTATATTTGGAAGCTCTAGCTACCTTTGGAAGTCATTACTTCCCTTGAACAATAACTATTGGTTATTTCTCACATATTGTGCATGGTGTATTGTGGTGTATTTTTGTAACTCTTCTACAATTGTTCATTTTTCGTTGGATATAATTGAATATATAATATGGTTGAAGTATAAGTTAATTTTTTTTTTAAATTGTACTTGATACTGATTCACCCCCCTCTCAATATCAACAGTTACATGGATTAGTCTTTTAGGGTTAAATGGGGTATGGGTTCTAAGAATTGAGGGTTAGGAGTTATGAATTAGAGTCTACAATGGAAACAAGTATTAGATCTCAATGGTTTTCGGGTTAGGTGACATAGGTTTAACATTAAAGAGGTAAATTTCTATGTAAATTGTAACTATTAGGAATTGTAAGGGTTAGGGGATAACTATTAGTGTTATATATAATAGTGGTTAGAGGGTTATATGTAAACACTATTAACACTATAAACTATTAGTGTTATAGTGCTATATGTAAATTGTAACTATTAGGAATTGTAAGGGTTAGGGGATAAATATTAGTGTTATATGTAATAGTGGTTAGAGGGTTATATGTAAACACTATTAACACTTTAAACTATTAGTGTTATATGTAAACCCTCTAACTATTAGTGTTATATGTAATAGTGGTTATAAGGGTTAAAGGTGTTAGGAGTTAGGTGTTGAGATATATAGGCTACAAGAGTTACAAGGTGTAAGCATTATATGAACTAAGGTTATAGAGGTTAGGAGTTAGGGGTGACATATTAAAGGTTATAGGTATTAGGTGATGAAATTGGTAAACTATTATTAGAAGGATA
>SNQJ01S0062132.1:22784-43954 GCA_010110895.2 Picea sitchensis
ATAATAAGGTTTTAGTTAGGTTAGTAGTGAGTTGCTATAATGATTAGGGTTTACTCACAACTAGTAGATGGGTTAGACGCTAGTTTTAATAGGTGTTAGAGAATAGGTATTAGAGGGGTTCGATGTTACATTTAATAGGTATTAGAGGGGTTAGGTGTTACTTTTAATAGGTATTAGATGGATTATGTTGGCCCTTGGTTATGGAATAAAGAAAAGATGAAGGAAGAAAGGTGAAGTACAAACCAAGCGGAAGGCAGATTGACTGAGAATGGTTCGAAGTGGTCAAAGAAGTGGAAAAGAAGGAGTGAAGTAAGGGAAAATGAGTCGTTGAACAAGAAGATCGAGGAGGATAGATAAATAAGGAAGATGGATCCTGGACAACTCAATAAGCGGAAAAATACACCAACGGATGCTTTAGAGAACCTCATGGTAAAGAAGAAAAGATAGTCTGGCGAAGCCCTGAAAACACGGGTCAAGATGACCTAGGGTTTTAGACATCTAGGGTTTTTGGATCTAGTGTTTTGACACCTAGACAGTTGCCATGTAATGTATAAATAAAGGTCTAGAAGAACTGGGACGGTTCGTTCGAAGTGGAATGTGTTTTTTATGTTGAGTGATTATTGTTGTCGCATGAGGAGAGTATTCTGTTGTGAGAATATTCTTGTATTGTAAGATCTTCAACTAGGTGCGAAGATCAACCCTACAGCTGGGTGCGTAGGGAGGGGAGAGAAGAAGATAAAGAGAGAGATATCTACAGGCTAAGTGAGTAGATAGAACTGTATGTTTTCATATAATATCAAGAAACACAGTTTTGTAGACGTATCCCTAGGAAGAGGGTGAACCACATATATCTTATTGTCCTCTATGGTTGATGTTGTGTTATTTCCTCCATGCTACTCTATTGTTGCATTATTGTGCTAGATATCAGATATAACTATGTGAAGTAGACTTAAGATGGTAATGAATAAATAGCTTTCTAAGTGTTTTTTGGATCCACTTTGCATTTACTCTGGTTGTAGACACATGTGTCCTACAACCCCCTATTGTTACTTTGGGTGAGACTGCGTTTGCTTCGCAGGTGTTTCCAGAAAGGGCCAGTAGTTAGGGTTTATTGGTGTGCTATAAGAGTTTAACCCTCGGTCTACCCCTATTCCAACAAATGGTTTCGTTGTCGCGACCAAGATCTTATTGAGGGAATGTCAAGGTGGTTTCCATTGAAGACAAAGATTCAAAAGTGTATAGAAGAACAAGAGAAAGACTTCACTGAATCCCATAAAAAAAACCCTAATATTAGTATAGTGGATTGGTTGGGAAGGTATATATTTATCGATATATATGAGATTTTGATGCAGCCCGCACCCTCTGCCTCGACAAAGACCTCTGCACTGACCTCCCGGTCTTAAGGATCATTCAAAGTTCACTCTTGAGCCGGAGTGGCTCCTTTGATTCCTCCCTGGAATCATTATTCACATGTGACCCGCAGGTCTTTTTCGACACCTTACAACCTTGTGGTCTGGTTCCTTCTCTATTCACCACAGAAAGCCACAATTGGGTTTCAGGGTTTTCAAAAATCCCGATGTCACGACACTTCGGTTCTCGATTTCCCGATCTTCGTTTTCCTGATATGCTCCCTTTGTGCTTTAGCCCCTCCTGGCTATGCCCCTAGTCATGTGACATGCCTTTATATGACTACAGTCATACCTTTTATCGAGGTTTCAAATGTCGAAATGCACTAAACCTCTTGTCCATGGAATCCCCGATTTCTTGATTCACGATTTTCCGATGGATGACTTTTCCTTTCGAGAAATTTCCCGATGATCATGATTGTCGCCACGTGTCCTCCTAGAATGGACATTCTTCGCCGCTTCGGGGTTTTCTTCGTGGAAATTCTCTATGCCTTGTTATGACAGAATGACATCAGCTGGGTCCAACATGGAGCTCTCCTCTTTTCAGAAAATCAGAATTCACGATTCTGAACTGCACGTTCCCCTTGTCTCCAGGACTCATGAAATGTCGATTCCTGACTTCCTCTAGATTCCTGACACGCCTCCCAAGTGGATGGATGGTTAAGATTGATCCTCAGTTTTCGCCAACTACAAAATCAAAAAAGTTACCTATGTGAGTCCCGATGATCGAAATGACGATGGGCTTCCGATCTCATCCACGTGTCCCAACTGATGGACGACTCTGATCGTTTACGGGGTTTCCAACAGGGATTTTCATGATCTCTTTCTCACAGAACCTCTGATTTGCCGAATCCCAAAACTCCGATGGAGTCCTCCCTTTTGGGACTTTTCTCGAGATCTTAGATCTATGCCATGTGTCCCCTCGAGATGGGCAGTCCTAATTCGACCTCAGGATTTCGAGACTTTCGATGCCCTGATGACACAAGTTCCCTGTCAATTTAAAACTCCGGTCACCGAATTGTCGATGGGATCTCGATGATTGCCACCTATCTCCTCAAGATGGACGGCTCAGATTGACTCTAGTATTTTCACTCTGAAATTTCCCAATCACTTGTCCTCATGATTCCCAATTTCACAAATGCCGAAATTACGATGGCCATGCCTCTCATCGGAACTTTCCTCCTCTCGTTCACGAATCTTAAACTACGTGCAAATCCTGGTCAATTCAATGGCTAATGGGTATTTTTGTGAAGATCCTATGGTCCACAATATCCTAAGCTTGAACTCCAGACGTAGCTGTAACCTCCTCGCTTCTCTGGAAGATCTGACGGCTGGCAGGATTTCCCTAATCCGCCCCAGATATTTCTGACCGTTGATCTCTTCCCTTTGATGATTTCTCTAGAAGGAAACCAAGGACTCTTCCCTGGACTTATCTGCTTACACTACGAAATTTTGATTCCCCTCAAAGTTTTCAAAGGTTTTACTCCTCCTAAGATTCTCACAACTTCAAGCCTTAGAAAAGACTCTGGCACGCACCCCTTACGCAACCTTCAGACACCTTCAAATGTCAACTACTTCGACTCTGTGCACACCTATAGCAGTAGTCCTTCGATACTTGGCTCAGGCCCGCAACCCTGAGATTCTCCTTGGCCTGCACACTCCTTGCACGACACCTGTGCCTAATCACACTCTGAGGGAATGAGAACAACCGCTACCTCTCCTGATCTTTCAGAGACAACCCTCTGAATTCTTTGTCGACGCACTCCTTGTGGACAAATCAACTGCACTCCTTGCAGGAATCTTTCTCAGACAGAGAAGCAATTGAAACTCATTCATTCCTCCATCCAGAATTCAAACTCAGACCATGAAATCACATACACAGCATACAAAATAAAATGTATAACAGGAAGAAAACATTCATGAGCATATAATTCAGCATCAATACACAGAGAATAAACACAAAACCATGAATTTGAATCAATCTCTTTCTATTAATCCAAATATCAGTACATGGGTGTTCTTACTCATCCCTTTGCTTCTCTTCTATGCTCCAATGCTTCTAACTCTGATCATATTACAATGCACAATGAGGGTGTCTATATCCCGTTTCCCTCTTGCGCTCTACAACTGTCAAATCTAGAATTAAATTCTATCTACCTGCATAAATGCCTTCTACCTAATATGGACGAGAGCGGATCGCTCAAGGTCCTTTACAATACATAAGTACACCTCTCCTTAACTATCACATGTAAGTTTGGTGCATCCACTCTTCAAAAGTTTTTAAACAATTTAACATATGCTCAAAATGTGTGGCACTTGCCCCCACGCTCGATTGATGTTGACGATGCTCATGCATCATACTCCCTCGCTTGAAAATTTTCATGGGCTCTTGTCCATGAGCTCTTGCACGGTCTGTCCATGCTTCTGAATATTTGCTTCATTCTCCCAGCTGGCATCTTCAACTGGATGGCCTTTCCACTTGACCAAATATTCGAAGTATTCTTTCCTTCTGGTCTTCTTTCCAATTCTTTTGTCTGGTATGCTTTCCATTTGTGGCTTCTCTGCAACTGGCATCTGCTTTTGCCACTGAACCTTTGATTGTTCATCACTTGTTCCTACTTCCTCAACTTTGTATGGGTACAAATATGAGATATTGAATATTAGATAAATTCCAATCCCATCGGGTAATTCAATCTCATAAGCGTTTGCCCCAAATTTCTTCAAGACCCTACATGGCCCGATTTTCTTCATCTTTAATTTATTATATGTTCCTCTCGGGAACCTTTCCTTCCTCAAATGTGCCAGAACCAAATCACCAACCTCAAATTGAAGTTGTCTTCTATATTGATCAACTTTGCGCTTATACTCCTGACTTGAATTTTGCAATCGCTCCTTCAGCTAACTGTGAAGTCCCTTCATCGTCCCTGCAAATTCTTCTACACTAGCGCTCCTAGTCGCAGTCTATTCTGAATCCCTCAATTCATAAATTCCTCTCGGCTACATGCCATAGACAACCTAAAATGGAATTTTCCCTGTGCTCCTATTGACTGAGTCATTATAAGCAAACTCTGCCTGCGGCAATATACTATCCCACTGGCTATGGTGTTCTGTCACCAGGTTTCTCAGCAAGTCTCCTAGAATTTTGTTGACCACTTCTGTCTGTCCATCCATCTGAGGATGATAAGCTGAACTAAAAGACAAGTTAGTTCCGAAATTCTTCCATAAGGTCCTCCAGAAGTTCCCTATGAACTTTGTATCTCTATCTGAAACTATACTCCTTGGTAAGCCGTGAAGTCGAATGACTTCTCTGAAAAACAAGTTCGCAATGTGAGTTGCATCACTGGTTTTTTGACATGGAATGAAGTGTTCCATTTTGGAAAATCTATCCACCACCACAAAGATTGAATCAACACCTCTTTGTGTTATTGGCAATGTCAATATGAAATCCATGCTAATTTCATCCCACAACCTCTCTGGTATGGGCAATGGTTGATAGAATCCTGCATTCTGTCTCCTCCCCTTCGAATGATGGAAAATTGTGCATCTGTCCACGAATCTCTTGACATCTGATCGCATTCCCAGCCAAAAATATGACTCATTCATCTTTGTGAATGTTTTTTCATGACCAAAATGTCTGGTCAATCCTCCACTGTGTTTCTCCTTTAACAAGTTCTCCCTCATGGAGAACTTTGGAATACATAGTTGATTGCCTTTGAACAAAAATCCTTCCTGGATCATGTATTCTATCCATTGGCTTCTGTCTCTAAGAACTGGATTCTCAGTTGCTTCATACGCTTCTTTAAAATCCTAATCATCTATGTACATGTCCCTGAGATCATCATAACCCAATGTTTTGACTCGGAACTCCTACAACAAAAAACATTTCCTACTCAAAGCATCAACAACTTTGTTAGCAGTACCTGAAATATGTTTAATTACAAAAGTGAAATGTTTCATGTATTCCACCCATTTTACATGTCTCTGATTCAACTTTTCCTATTGAGTCACAAACTGCAGTGCATGATTGTCACTGTATAAAACAAACTCTTTGGGAATCAAATAATGCCTCCATTTCTTTAATGCCTGTATAACAACATAAAACTCCTTATCATAAGTGGAGTATTTCACTTTTGCTTCATTCAGCTTCAAGCTGAAGTATGCTATTGGCCTGTCTTCTTGACACAAGACTGCCCCTATCACAAATCCACTTGCATCGCACTTTACCTGAAATGTCTTTTGGAAATTCGGCAACACCAGAATTGGTTGTTTCGTAATTTTCCTTTTCAACAGGTTAAAACTCTTCTCAGCTTCTTCTGTCCAGTGAAAAGATTTATGTCTTTTCTTCACTGTATCCATCATTGCTGCACTAATTCCACTGAAATTCCTGATGAACTTCTGGTAGAAACTAGCCAATCTGTGAAAACTTCTCACCTCAAATATGTTCTTCGGTGATGGCCAATTCTTGATCACTTCCACCTTATCTGGATCCATCCTCAATTTTTCTGCAGAAATAACAAATCCCAAGTAAATGAGTTCTGTCTTCATGAAGGAGGATTTCTTCATGTTTATGAGCAACTTCTCTTGCTGTAATCTTCCAATAGTCAAGTGTTTCAGATGCTTGTCCCTTGTTTTACTGAAGATTAGTATGTCATATAAATACACAATGACAAATTTCCCGATGAACTCTTTCAGGACTTCATTCATTAACCTCATAAAGGTGCTTGGCGCATTTGTTAAGACAAATGGCATATCAAGCCATTCATACAACCCTTCATTTTTTTTGAATGATGTCTTCCACTCATCACCCTCTCTCATGCGAGTCTGGTGATATCCGCTTTTCAAATCAATCTTTGAAAAATATTTTTCTCCAGTCAAGCAATCCATCAGATCATCCATCCTCGACAATGGAAATCTATACCTGATGGTTATCTTGTTAATGGCTCTTGATTCAGTTTACATCCTCCAGCCTCCGTCTTTCTTTGGACTAAGCATTGTTGGAACAACACATGGACTCAATCTTTCCCTGACCAAGCCTTTGTCCAACAATTCTTGGACTTGTCTTTTTACCTCTTCATTCTCTTGTGGCGTCAATCTGTACGCTGCTTTATTTGGCAAACTAGCTACTAGTATGAGATCAATATGATGGCTCACACTTATGATCGGTGGCAACGAACGAGGTAATTCATCCACTACTATATCAGCGAACTCTTCCAGCAGTTCCTGAACTTCTTCTGGCAAATCATCCACTCTTGTGCTAGTCAGAACAATCTTTGGTTTTCTAACCACAATGAACTATGGATCCTCCTTCTTCTTAACCTCTATAAGAAGCTCCTTCCCACTCATAAGAAGTACTATGTTTCTTACTTTCGACTTCACCTCCTTATCTTTGATTGGAAGCAACATGTGAGTTCTCCCATTCTTTTCTAAGGTGCATGTGTTCATCTTCCCATCATGAATCACATTTCTGTCATACTTCCATGGTCTACCCAACAATAAATGACAAACATCCATAGGAATAACATCACAGAGTATCTTATCATTATATCCCCCTATTTTAAACTCAATTAAACATTGTTTAGTGACATTTACCTGATGTCCCTTTTGTATCCATGAAACTTTATATGGACTTGGATGTTCAATTGTCTCCAGCTCCAAATTTTCTACCATCTCCATCGAAATGAGATTATCTGTGCTACCATTGTCCACAATGACCTTGCATGCCCTATCTTTGGTTTTGCAAGCAGTCCAAAAAAGTCTATTTCTCTGGACTAAACTCTTGACTTTCTTTTCAGGTGTCAAAAGGAATTTTCGCATCATCAGTGATCGTCCGCCTTCAGCATCTTCTACCTCCACATCTCGCCTTTGTGCTTCGACAATGTGAGTTTCTCCACCCTCTTTCTTTTTATCAGGACACTCATAAGACTTGTGCCCATTCTTTCCACATGTGAAGCATTTTATTACTCCACCTCTTCCTCTTCCTCTACCTCTGGTATGAGGAAAAGTATTATTATTAGCATACCCTCCTCTCTGCTCAGTATGTTGTCCTCTCTATTCAGCATATTGCCCACGCTGTGAATTTCCACCTCTCTCAGGTCGAGTCTGAGGTTTCTTCTAGTCTTCCTTAGGTTTCTGATTTTTATCTTGGACAACTGATTTTCCCCTGGTTTGACTTCTGCCTGGACCTCTCTGACCTTGCTTTCTGCTCATCTTGTCTTCTTCTTTTAGAGCCATATGATAAGCATCTTCCACCGTTCGGATGGTCAACATACTCATCTCATCCTGAATCTCATATCTCAGACCATTCATATACCTGGATACTTTTTCATCATTGCTTTCACAATGACCTGCCCTGATATTTAGCTTGTAAAATTCCTCAGTATATTCCTTCACTGTCATCAGCTTCTGTCTCAGGTTCTGCATCCTCCTGAACAAAGTAATCTGGTAATCCCTAGGGATGAATTTTGCCTTCATCTTTGCAATCATTCTGTCCCAGCTCTTAATTTTCTTCTTGACTTGGCAATGCCTGTCCACTTGTAGTTCATCCCACCACAATGTTGCATGTCCTTTTAATCTCGTGATGGCATTCTTGACCTTCCTGTCCTCTTCAATATCTTCATAGTCAAAGTAGGTGTCTAGAGCTCTAATCCAGTCTAGAAGCTCTTCTACATCCAGATTTCCCTCATAAATTGGAATGTCCATCTTCGCCTTTGCACCCATTCTTGCAACAACTTTAAGCAAGCGTTCACTTGCTGCATATTCTACTGTGACTTCTTCTTCTCCATGTCCAGAATCATCTTCATTTTTGGACTCACTGATATCTCCTATATCAGCTGTGCATTTTTGTCTTATCTCCATGTCTACAAGTCTGGCGTGTATGTTATGCAAATATCTTTCTACTTATGGATTCTACACCTGTCTACCATTCCTCTCGATGTCTCCCTTTCCTCCTCTGGATCGGGTGATTGTCTATCTCTTATTCTAGGCGACATGATGAATATTCTTCTTCTTTGCTATAGAAAACAAAGAACTTTTATGGCGCTCTGATACCAAACTAACGCAACCTGCACCCTCTGCCTCGACAGAGACCTCTGCGTTGACCTCCTGGTCTTAAGGATCATTCAAAGTTCACTCTTGAGTCAGAGTGGCTCCTTCGATTCCTCACTGGAATCATTATTCACATGTGACCCGCAGGTCTTTTTCGACACCTTACAACCTTGTGGTCCGGTCCCTTCTCCGTTCCCCACAGAAAGCCACAATTGGGTTTCGAGGTTTTCAAAAATCCCAATGTCATGACACTTCAGTTCCCGATTTCTTGATCTTCGTTTTCCCGATATTCTCCCTTTGTGCTTTAGCCCCTCCTGGATATGCCCCTAGTCATGTGATCTGCCTTTATATGACCACAGTCATACCTTTTATCG
This sequence comes from Picea sitchensis, assembly GCA_010110895.2. Lineage (NCBI taxonomy): Eukaryota > Viridiplantae > Streptophyta > Pinopsida > Pinales > Pinaceae > Picea > Picea sitchensis. The sequence goes on from SNQJ01S0062132.1 coordinate 31,609, forward strand.
GGGTTCGGGTTTCGAATTTCGAAATGCACTAAACCTCTTGTCCACAGAATCCTCGATTTCCCGATTCACGATTTTCCAATGGATGACTTTTCCTTTCAGGAAATTTCCTGACGATCACGATTGTCGCCATGCATCCTTCTAGAATGGACGGTCTTCGCCGCTTCGGGGTTTTCTCCGTGGAAATTCCCGATGCCTTGTTATGATAGAATGACGTCAGCTGGGTCCCACATGGAGCTCTCCTCTTTTCGAAAAATTAGAATTTGCAATTCCGAACTACACGTTCCCCTTGTCTCCAGGACTCACGAAATGTCAATTCCCAACTTCCTCCGGATTCCTGACATGTGTCCCAAGTGGATGGATGGTTTAGATTGATCCTCGATTTTCACCAACTGCAAAATCAAAACACTTACCTATGTGAGTCCCGATGATTGAAATGTCGATGGGATTCTGATCTCGTCCACCTGTCCCAAATGATGGACGGCTCCGATCATTTACGGGGTTTCCAACAGGGATTTTCTTGATCTTTTGCTCACAGAACCTCCGATTTTTTGAATCTCGAAACTACGATGGAGTCTTCCCTTTCGGGACTTTTCTTGAGATCTTAGATCTATGCCACATGTACCCTCAAGAGGGGCGGTCTTGATTCGACCTTGGGATTTTGAGACTCTCAATGCCCTAATCACACAAGTTCCCTGTCAATTTAAAACCCCGGTCACCGAAATGCCGATGGGCTCTCGATGATTTCCACCTGTCTCCTCAAGATGGATGGATCAGATTGATTCTGGGATTTTTACTCTGAAATTTCCCAATCACTCGTCCTCGTGATTCCCGATTTCATGAATGTCGAAATTCCGATGGCCACGCCTCTCGTCGGAACTTTCCTCCTCCCGTTCATGAAGCATAAACTCTGTGCAACTCCTGGTCAATCAAATGGCTGACAGGTATTTCTGTGAAGATCCTATGGTCCACAATCTCCTGATCTTGAACTCCAGATGCAGCCGTAACCTCCTCGCTTCTCTGGAAAATCTGACGGCTGGAGGGATTTCGCTAATCCTCCCCATAGATTTCTGACATTTGATCTCTTCCCTTTGATGATTTCTCCAGAAGGAAACCAAAGGCTCTTCCCTGGACTTATCCACTTACATTATGAACTTCCGATGCCCCTCAATGTTTTCAAAGTTTTTACTCCTCTTGAGCTTCTCACAACTTCGAGCCTTAGAAAAGACTCTGGCGTGCACTCCTTACACAACCTTTAGACACCTTCAAATGTCAACTACTTTGACTCTATGCACACCTGTAGCAGTAGTCCTTCGATACTTGGCTCAAGTCCACAACCCTGAGACTCTCCTTGGCCTGCACACTCCTTTCATGACACCTATGCCTAATCTCACTCTGAGGGAATGAGAACAGCTACTACCTCTCCTGATCTTTCAGAGACAACCCTCTGAACTATTTGTTGATGCACTCCTTGCGGACAAATCAACTACACTCCTTGCAGGAATCTTTCTCAGACAGAGAAACAATTGAAACTCATTCCTTCCTCCTTCCATACTTCAAACTCAGACCATGAAATCACATACACAACATACAAAAGAAAATGTATAACAGGAAGAAAACATTCATGAGCATATCATTCAACATCAATACACAGAGAATAAACACAAAACCATGAATTTGAATCAATCTCTTTCTATTAATCCAAATATCAGTACATGGGTGTTCTTACTCAGCCCTCTGCTTCTTTTCTATGCTCCAATGCTTCTAACTCTGATCATCTTATAATGCACAATGAGGGTGTCTATATTTCGTTTCCCTCTTGTTCTCTACAATTGTCTAATCTAGATTAAATTCTATCTACCTGCATAAATGCCTTCTACCTACTATGGACAAGAGTGGATCACTCAAGGTCCTTTACAATACATAAGTATGCCTCTCCTTAACTATCACATTTAAGTTTGGCGCATCCACTCTTCAAAAGATTTTAAACAATTTAACATATGCTAAAAATGTGTGGCACTTCCCCCATGCTCGATTGATGTTGACGATGCTCCTGCATCAGATTTTCTTTGGAGGAATTCATAAGGAGATATACAAGTGGTTAGCCAGAATAGCAGATACCCAATTTGAGATCAGACCTATATCACCTGTGTTTTGTACATCGACGTTGATCAAGAAGGTCAAGAGATTTGATAATGTTGTGTCAAGAGCAGTAGATCACTGGTTTGAAAACACTATTGTAGGGTACATTACGAAGTTTTCTATTGACAGAGTAGAGTCATATATCCAAACAAAGAGATATTTATTTAAGGGACCTAGAGGAAAATGTTTACACTTTTTAAAATTAAAGATCAAGATGCTATTGCATGAGAAGAACATCTTGAAGATAGAATAATTGGTCATATTGAAGAGATAATGTTCAAGAACTCAGACAGTGACATCAACACAAAGGTTGGAAACACACATTGTGGGAGAACTTTGAGAGAGGTTCCTCTGGTAAACCTATTTGAGAAAATCCATGAACCACTAGCACATGATGAAGGGTTCTAAAGTGGATAAGAAGAAGAGTTATTGAATGAGGAACATTCAGGATCCGCTGGGGCAGAGGAAGAGAAGATTGAATAACCTCACCAAGAAGAGTCAGAAACTTCATGAACTGCATCAACTGTCGAAGTAAGTACTATTACTCCTCCTATTGTTTTAGTAGCATGAATTAACCAGAGTATTCAGAGTTATCAGGGCACTCAAAGAACTTTTACCAGTAGTTAAAAATGTACTCAATCAAGAAACCTAGGAAGATCTATGGCAGATGAAATGAGGCTACCTATCTTTAAAGGAGATGGATCTGAAGATCCTGATCAACAATGGTTCTTATGCGTTGTTGTATGGAGTATCAAGCATATCAATGATGAACATATTAAGAGATCTCAGTTTAGTACTACCTTGAGAGACCGCGCACTGAGCTGGTACATGAAGTGTGTTAAAGGAGTTGTAAAACCTAAACCATTGAATGACATCAAGATTGTATTAAGTGAAGAATTCAAGAAACCCAAGTCGGAGTCCCAGTGCATTACAAAACCGAAAGAAATCAAGAAGAGAGTAGCTGACCCTATTTGGGAGATTGATCAAAGGTTTAAGACCTTGACAGGTCATTTGAGTTTTTAGATCTCAGACGAGAAGAGCAAGGAATGGTTCATTGATTCCCTCTTGCCACACATTAGAGTTCCTCTGATGCAACAAAAGGTTTATTTGTAGGCTGAAGCATTGTAGATCGCCATGAAACTAGAATCAACCCCTATGGGAGAATCCAGCTCAGGTATGAGTCAAATTTTGACTCATATAACTAGCTTATCTTTCCAGGTCGAAGATATGAAGAAAGAAAAGGGAAAAGATAAAAGAGAAGAAATATGGTGATTTAGATGCAAATCAAAGGTCCATGAAAAGGAGAATTGTCCCTTATTTCATGATTACTTGGCCTCTGGAGTTCTGATCCATTTGAATCAGGTTACTCTACCCTGGTGTGAGGTATGTAGAAATAGACATCGCCCTCATGAATGCTATTACATGCAAAAATATGTTCAGACACCTACCAATATTTAGGTAACATTCTGTAAATATGTAGGGCATGATGAGAAGGATTGTAGGGCTTATTACCTCTTGCATGAAAGGTCAAGAGATACATATAGGATTCAAGGTTAAGTACAACAAGAGGGAAATGCTACGTAGTTTAATTACCTAGGAAGAGGAAACTTCAACCCTCGCGGTGGATTCATAGGAAGAGGACGAGGAAGAGGCATGGGTCGAGGTTGAGGTGAGATCATTTGTTATAACTACACATATCTAGGTCACTTGGAAAGGGAATTTCAAAACCCATGTACCACTTGCAACTGTTGCAACTCATTTGAAAATGTTATTGAAGACTTTTCTGTACTATTAGCCAAAATTCAAGAGAGACGAGGAGGAAACCAACAAGTACAAATAATATCAGGAGAACCTCATGGAGAGGATCCCAAATTCATTGTTATCACTAGAGGAGGCATTGTTATAGGAGAAGACAGAGTAACCCTAGGGAAGACTACAAAAGAATCAAGGGTCAGAAGAGCTATAGAGAATACACAAGTGTTTGACCCGAGGAAAGAAGAGAAGACGTTTAAAGAGGCGAGAAGAGAATTTGGAAGAGATCAATATTCTTCATCAAAGACACAACTAGAAGTGAGAGAATGTGGAATTCCTCTGGCATTTGATCAGTCTGCCTCACCCGAAGAAGGAAAAGAGGTAAGCAATCTTATGGAATTCTTTTGTACTTTCATTAATTTGATAAAGGATGAAAGAGCTGTGCAAGAATTACAATACTTGATTAGACAATATGAGATAGGGAGGGTAGATCCTCTGCTGAATAAAATAGTACATCAAGTATCTAGGAAGAGAAGGACAAATAAGGAACTACACCTTAATGCTCAGATTGGAGACTATGACATAGATTATGTGGTCCTCGACTTAGGGTCAGAAGTCAATGTTGTGACGAAGAAGACCTGGGCACTAATGGGAACAAATAAGTTGATTTACTCCCCTATCAGGATTAGGATGGATAATCAGTAGGTAGTAAGTCCCTTTGGAATACTGGAGCATGTCCCTGTGGACATTGATGGGATAAGGATGTTTGTGGACTTTGAGGTGATTGAGATATTTGATGATAGTTTTCCTTATCCTACACTGTTAGGAATTGATTGGGCTTTCAACAATTCCATTTTTGTTGACTTAAAGAAAAGAAGAATGACATTTGAAGGTGATGGCCTTAGGGTCATTGTACCTCTTTATCCTGATGAATTTCATCGATACATCGAACCCATCAGAGAAGAAGACCATGCTTATGAGATACATAATATATATATAAAAATTGACAGCAAGGCAACATGATTACATTAATCCTATGGAAGATGGGAATTTAATTTGGCGAAGTGGCAGCACATACTCATCAGATTCGCAAGAAGCACTAGAGAACTAGCAAAACAAAATGTATGAATTTTTTATGTGGAGGTGTGCTATATTGACTAGGGAAGTTCATTGGATTGGCACAGAAGTAAGTAATATGCCCACATTTGATGGCTTAAATAATTTAGAAACCTTGTTATTAGAATTTGAAGAAATTGTACCAGTACAAAAGAGATTGTTGGCACTAGATGAATCCTTGAAAGCAATGCTAGCGAGATGGTGGGGAACACACAAAAAGAACATCACAAAGTGGGTGCAATGTTGCACTTTGATGACAGTGCTCTTTTCAGAACAAGATGAAGGGTGTGAAGTTCGATACACAGGTCAGAGTTTCCCAAAGGAACATGTGTGAAGTTGTGAGGAGGCCTGGAGCAACAATCCTCAAGAATAGTGGGTGCATAAATTCATTAACACTTTGGACACAACACCTATTAATTGGTATCTTCAAGAAAAAATTCACCTTTCCACTTTAGATTGGTACAGTATGACTTAGAACTTGTAGCTACATTTTTATTTGAGAGTCAATACCTCACAATAGATCAAGCTTTGCAACTTGTAATACAAAATGTCTTTGAGGAGGCACCTAACCTCCCTTTGCAGCAAGAAGAATATGAATGGACTGCACCTCTTCAGAAATTCCAAGGTTGTTACAATATCAATGTTGATGAAGATGATGATCCTAGGAATGTGAACATCGTAGAAACATAAGGACAGAGAGACACAGAAGGACCAAGAGTCAAACTACCTTTCATTGGAAAACCAATCAATATCAAGAAAGTTAATATTGGAACAGAGAAAGAGCCTAATCTCGCAAACATTGGAGATTATTGGGATGATGCCACTATTGACAAGATCATAGAACTACTACATGAATATCAATACTTGTTTCCAACCAAGTTCACTGACATGAAGGGCATTAAAGGGCCCATGGGAGAAATGAAGATCCCCTTAAAACCAAATGCAAGGCCAGTCAAGCAGATACCCCATGGACTAAATCCCAAGTATATGTAATTTTTAAACTTGTGAAGTAAAGCAATGCATATATATTCTTAAGTAAAACATAAATTAATCAATGGCTCATTCACATAGTACACAGAGATTTATACCGTAAACCCTCAACTGGGGAAAACCTTTCTTATATTCATTATATTGAATTTCACCATTCACCATATAATATATACAATGTTTTTAAGTATTCTCTAGATACCAAAACCCTAATCCCTTAATCTGAGATTAATTTAGAAAACTGCTAAAAATAGCAAAATCCGCTAAAAATAGAAAAAAATGCCCCCCAAAAAAAAATTGGGGGCGCTACCCCGAATCTGAATGTTGTGCGTAACCAAGGGGGGCCATACCTAGCCCCCCTGGAACCCCCCTAGGAAGCGCCCGATGAACACGAAACAAAGAGCACTACTAGAGGGATCGTTAGACACAGTTGTTGAATTTGACACGCCCACACACACACATGAAAAGAATATAACATATACCCAACATTCTCCCACTTGTTGTTTTCTTTTCATCCAGGGGCCCACATGATTATATAGTCAACAATCCAGGGCAACAATGCCCATTGTTACTCTACACTAGGAAAACATTTTTATTCTCATAGACTTTGTCAATGAATCTGCAACATTATTCAAAGTGTCAACCTTTTCCAACAACACCTTCTTTTCCTCAACCATGTCTCTCACAAAGTGATACTGAACATAAATATGCTTTTTCTTCGAATGATAAGTTAGGTTCTTTGCCGGGAATATTGCACTCTGACTATCACAACATAATATCACTGCTTGTTGTACCAACCCAATACCTGAACACAATATTTGTAACCATACTTCTTCCTTTCTTGCATGAGTGGCTTCCATGTGTTCAACTTCTGTAGTTGAGAGTGCCACTAAAACCTATCTTTTTCCCATCCAACTGATTGCTCCTCCAAATAGGTTAAACACATACCCACTTGTAGATCTTCTGTGATCCATATCTCTAGCCCATTCTACATCAACAAATCCATGTATGTCCACCACTCTGTCCAATCCTAGTCTTCCTTGGTAGCACAATCCATAATTGGTAGTGCCACACAAATACCTAAAGACCCTCTTTACTGTTGTCCAATGCTCCTTCCCTAGTTTTGACATATACTTGCTCAAAACTCCCACTGCATGTGCAATGTCTAGTCTAGTATAGACCATTTCATACATCAAACTGCCAACTGCACTAGCATACGAAACATGGGACATGTCCTCTTCTTCTTCCTGTGTATTGGGACACTGATCTGTAGATAACTTTACACCTATAAGAATAGGAACCTTGACCGGTTTACTTCCATGCATATTAAACCTTTGCAATATCGTCTCAACATATTTTCTCCGATTCAACCAGAGTTTCTTGTTTTCATGGTCTCTTTTAATTTCCATTCCCAGAATGAAGTTAGCATCACTGAGATCCTTCAGGTCAAATTTGGAGGATAGATGAGATTTCACCTCCTTGATAACATCCATGTTATTTCCTAGTAGAAACATGTCATCAACATACAACACTACATAAATGAAGTGATTACCAACCTGCTTGGAATATACATAGTAATCAACCTTTCTTCTCAAAAATCCCAATCCAACGATGTATGTGTCAAACTTTTGGTACCACATCCTAGGTGATTGCTTGAGACCATATAGTGACTTCTCTATCTTACATACCAACTCTTTCTTTCCCTTCACTACAAAGCCTTATGGCTTCTTCATGTAGATTTCTTCTTCTAGATCCCCATGTAGGAATGTTGTCTTCACATCCATCTGTTCCACTTCAAGATCAAAAGTAGCAGCAATAGATAAAATAAATCTAATAGAAGTCAACTTAGCAATAGGAGAAAAAATCTCACCAAAGTCAATTCCCTCTACCTAGGAATAACCTTTGGCTACTAACCAAGTTTTGTATTTCTCCACTTTTCCTTTTGCATTAAAATTTTTCTTAAACAACCATTTGCTACCAACAGATTTTCTTCCAGGTGGCAACTCAACTATATCCCATGCCTCATTCTTATCTAAGGCATCCATTTCTTCAATCATGGCCTTATTCCAGAGTTTACTATCCTCTGAATTCACTGCTTCCCTGATAGTTATGGGACCAACATCAGTAAAAGATAAAGAAAAATTGTAATAGAAATCAGGTGGACTATACCTTTCTGGTTTTCTTCTTTCTCTCATTGATCTCCTCAATACTGGGGTATGAGGTTATTCTTCTTCTTCTGCTTCATCTTCTTCAAATGATTCAAATTTTTCATCATCCAACTCCAACTCTATTTTCTCAAGTTCTTCTGGCCTTGGTAGGAATTCTTGTTTGGAGACATCTTTTACCTCTCTGAAAACAATATCTCGACTGTAAACAGTCTTCTTGGTTTTTGGGTTCCAAAGATTATAACCTTTCACACCATCTTTATAACCAATAAAGATACATTTTTTAGTCTTTTTATCCATCTTACTCTTATTTTCCTTTCGAACATGTACATAAGAATCACAACTAAACAATCTCAGATGTTGAAGAGAGGGTTTCTTTCTAGTCCATACCTCGTGTGGATTTTTATCATCCAACACTAATGAAGGTGATTGATTGACCAGGTAACATGTTGTACCCACTGTGTCTGCACAGAATTCATGTCCTAACTTAGCACGGTTGAGCATGCTCCTTGCTTTTTCCATCACTGTCATGTTCATCCTTTCTGCAACTCCATTCTACTGAGGTGTGTATGGATTAGTATTTTGCCTTGCTATACCACACTTCTTACAGAATTCTTCGAATTCATTTCCGCATAAATCTCCACCATTATCTGTCCTCAATACCTTTATTTTCTTCTTTGTCTAATTTTCTACCAGAGCCTTAAACTCTTTAAATTTATCAAATACCTCAGATTTCTTTCTAAGAAAACAAATCCATGTGTTCCTTGAGAAATCATCTATGAATGAAACATAATACACAGATTTACCTAGGGATGGAACAGGAACAGGTCCAAACACATCATTTTTTATCAACTCTAAGATCCCCTTTGCTCTTGTAGCACCATATGGGAATCTTACTTGATTTTTTTTACCATATATGCAATGTTTGCAGAAATCAAAATCCAAAGTGAAATTATCCATACCTTCAACCATACCTTTACCTTGTAGTGTTCGAAGGCCCTTTTCTCCAATATGCCCCAGCCTTTGATGCCAAACATAGTCTTCTTTTCTGGGATAGTATTGGTATTGTCTCCTTCATTTCTCTACTCAAGGACAACATAAATCTTACACCCATTAGTATAAGTTCTTCCCAACAACTTGTACAGAGTTCCACATCGAACTCCCCTCATCAACACCATTCCTCATACCATATTACAAGTGTTCTTTCCAAATACAGTATCCACTCCTACATCATCCAACTTGCTTAAAGATATTAGGCTCCTGTCTAGTTTTGGAATGTGAAGAACCCCAAGGAGAGTTCTAATTCTTCCATATTTTAGCAGCAACTTAACCGTTACACGTCCCAATATTTTGGCTGTCGAGTCATCTCCTAGGAATACATCACCACCATCATATCTTTCATATTCAAAGAACCACTCCCTGTGAGGATTCGTATGGTATGACACACCTGATTCGATCAACCATACATCACGGTCTTCATGTGTACCTATAGATTCTAGGTAAACATCACCTCCTTCTTCAGTTGAGGTTTTCACGTCTATGGAAGAGGTACTATCAGATCCCTTTGGTTTATCAATGTAACAACCCTAGTTAAATAGTTGTTTAAGGTTATCAAGAATAGTTAATTAAATAATTAACTGTCCTAATGTGTATTAGTTAAGTAATGATTAACTATTAATAATATTAATTATTGTTTAATACATGTTGATTAATTAATTAATTGATAACTTAACATATTTAATGATTTGGGTAAAGAATTAAAGGCTTAATAAATTTAATTTATTTTATTATAAAACTTTATGTATGACAGGGGATAGGGTATTGAATGGAGGGATAAGGTGGGTGGCATTAAATGAAGGAGGAGGCGGTGAATGGGGAGGATATGAGGGGGAGAGGCATTCAGAAAAGGGGACTTTTGGGAATTTGGGGGAAAGGAGAGAATTTGAGAGCAAAGGATATTTTCTGGTTTGGAGTTTGGGTGAACTGTTGCAGGGGGCACCAGCTTGCTGGGAGTTTTAGGCTCAGGGGCCAAGAATCCTCACAGAATCATAGAGCTAGGGAGCCGGACAGGCTCTATCCCTATCTGGCAGGGAAGAAGATTTGATTTTGGGTAGAGTTTGGGGCAGAGAAGCAGAGAGGACAACAAGAGATCAAGAATTAGCATCAGACAAAAGTATGAATTTCATGAATTGGTTGTGTTATTTGGTTGTTAATTAAATTTAATTTCATGTTGTTGATAAATTTAATTTATGTTGAATAATAAATGATTATACGTTGATGATTGAATTAATTTATTCATTCTTTAATTTTATCTTGTATTTTTATAAGGCTTTGTGGGGAAAGAGGACTTACACATGGTATCAGAGCTTCAGTTTGAAGCACTGGAGCCTTAAGGGCCTACCTACAATTGAATTTTTCTTTCTTTAGAACCAGCACCTGTTCACCTGCAAACCGGTGAAAAAAAAAAAAAAACCTGTAAGAAACCTTATAAAAGATAGATGAGCTTTTCAAAAAAAAAAAATTGTTGTTTATTTTTTTTACAGATCTACTTAATTTTTATTTTTTTTTATTTGCTTACTTTTCTAAAATAAAATTAGTATTATACAGTAGGTTAAAAAAAAACTGAAATGTAAGTTGAAAAATGAGTTGGGTAGCTCCACAGTACCTCAGTACCTCTCGCATTGTGTGTGTGAATAGAGAGAGACATAAACAAAAATAAATAAATAGATGGAAAATCAAGTGGGGTACCAAAAAAAATAATTAAGAAAACATGAGTTGAATGCCTGTCCTCAATTACACCAAAAATCCGACGCATGTCCTGAGATTCTGCATTCCATCCTCTGCAGAAAGGACCCGTTCAGTTGATGATTCTCCAATGCATAAATTCATGATTCCTCCGAAAGGCCCAGATTTCTCACCACTGATTTTTTTCAAAACCTCCAATGGAATTGAACTTATATTTCAGAAGAAGGCCAATATCCTCTTCAGATGCCCCTTCCTGATCTGCCACAGCATACAAAATGGCAATAATGCATGGCAGGCAACAACACACAACTATGCCAATTACGTAGGCTAGTGCCACACAGAAAACTATGAAAAATACATCAAATGCAGAAGCACAACGTAAAGCCAATAAAGTTGAGGAGCATCATGGGTTAAAATCTGGCCACCAGCAGAGATCCAGTAAAATCCAACTATCCACTATATAAAATAAAACATTGTGTTGGCGGACTCCAACCGTAGAATTATCCGTTCAAATACAATAGATTTACAATGTTTCAAATGATTGAAATATAACAAAAAGAAAAGAAAATTGAGGAGATTCTTGCCATGTTTCAAGCCACCGAGGAAGAGCCCACAAGGGACATCATGTTTTCACTACACGATAGAGATTTGTTGGTGGGGAGAGGGGTAATTACTGATATTCTCACAAGACAGAGGTTATTTGGAATCCATCTTGTCGGCTGCATATTTAACACATTTCTTATTTGCCTTGAGCCTTGGGTTTCACTTCCAATGGAAGAATAGAGTTGGCATGATATATTAACTAGATTGTACGTTAGAAGCTGTACAGATAATTGGGCTTTGTGATATCTGTGTTCTGGCCTGCATCAAAACAAGTGTCTTTTGAAAAAAAAAAATTAATCCAAGGTGGGCACTCTTTGCTAAGAAAGGAAAGTTAAAGAAAGGTCAGTGGACGCTTAAGGAAGATCTTTGTCTTTTACGATATATCAGACTCCATGGTGAAGGCCAATGGAGTGATTTAGCCAAGGCAATAGAGCTTTAGAGATGTGGTAAAAGTTGCAGACTGAGATGGGTAAACTATCTTCATCCAGACCTTGAGCGCAGAAATATAACTCCGGAAGAAGAACAAGTGATAATCAATCTACATGCCCACTGGGGTAACAGATGGTCATTGATAGTGGAAATAATGTCTGGTTGAACGTACAAGGAGATAAAGAACTATTGGAGGTGTCATCTGAAAAAGAAGCTTCAATATACAATAGACAACAACAATGGCTCTCAATATTGTAATCTTCCATTGTCATTACAACAAGAGTTCAAGAATAAACAAACACCGATCGTGCCACTGGATCCTCACCTGCAACAGGTAACAGCATGCAATGCCAAGGAGGGAGCTCAGAAACCTAAGTCGTGCAGTGCACGTCTCCTACACAAAACAAAAA
>SNQJ01S0062132.1:70213-84803 GCA_010110895.2 Picea sitchensis
CTCTTAACTTATAATGGCATTCTACACACTATATTCAATAGCCTCTTCTCGAAAATAATACAACAATTTCTACCAAGGCACTCTCTTGAGTACTTATCTCCAACTACTCTACACGATCTTAACATAATTGAATGTGATCAACTACTTAACAATTATTTCAATAAATATCGAGTTAGACAGATAAGAACGCAAGCTCCAAATCTGTACTATGATCTGATTCATAAAAAAAAATACATTCCCCCATCAATCTTATGCGATGGCACAGTCTCCAGTCATTAAAGACATTCATAACTAAAAAGATTTGTCATATATCACATTAATACATTGATCTTTGAAATTCAAAATATTTCAAAATATGTGCTTGTATGCCCAACTGTCTTCTATGCTTGTGCTTTGCTGGCAATGTGCCTGCATCATAGGGGTTTATAACTATTGTAGTTAATAATTATAGTCTATATGGATTAGTTGTTATAGGGTTTAATGGTTAAATAAATTATAATGTTTGAGGGTATAATGGTTATATAGGTTATTGTTAAAATGAGTTTAGGGGTAAATCCCTTATGGGTTATAGGGACTAGGGTTTATATGTTTAGGGATTGGAAACTATATGGGTTAATAATTATATGGATAAGGGATTATAGAGTTTAAGGGGTTATATTTTTTAGGGGTGATAGTGATTATAAGTGATATGCATTATATAAGTCATGGGTTAGAACTTATAATTTTTAGGACTTAAGGGTTATATGGATTTATACTCATTATGGGTTATAAGGGTTATAAAGGTGTTGAGCACTCAACACACCCTAAAAGACTTTGTGAAAAAAAATTCTTAGGTACCACTTTTTCATTTCTAAATAGAGTCAGTTTTGTTGGGATGGATGGATTTTTTTGTTGTTGTGTTTTATCATCAATCACATTTTTTTGGTTTGAATTTTGTTGATAGAGTGACATTTTTATATAAGTAAATGTGGTATAAAGACTAAGTGCACACATCTTAAAATTTGTTTTATAGAAAAAATAGCCACGCGCCAATCGATGATTCTGGTCTATGAAACATTTATTTAAAAATTTCTTATGTATCATCGGTATTGACGAAATATGAAAGACAAACTACCAACATAAAAAACAACAATTGTCGATTGTTGATCACTGATACATCATCGACATCGACGAAAAGGGAGAAAGGGTGTGGTATCTAGAAACATATGTCTAAGGAAAGTCACTGATGCCAAAAAAAAAATTCATGCCAAAGAGGTAAAATCAAAGATCACGTGTTTTTCCACATAGATGGTCTATATTTCTCGGTTATATCCCATGTCGTCACTTGATATTCTCTGTGTTACATCAACATTTCCACGTCAACATGTCATATATGTACTTCCATGTCAGCATTGTACGACAAATTTGGTTGGAATCAGAACGTTTCCTAAGAATACCAATGAAGCAACGCCAAAGAAAAACTCTCGATGTCGATGCACTCATTGACTACCTACAGATGCTAGGACATCGAATGATAGGGTTTATATTGAACCCTTCTCCATTGACATCGGTGATGTTGGATGATTTGCGCCATCCATTTAAATACCCTTCTTAATCCAAGTCGTTCACTCTTCCATAGTGTGATTTCACACCCAAGAGAGACTCGAAGACCACCAAGGAAAGAGAGAATTGTTTATCACACATCTCCCTGATGTCGATCATACTTTCTCCTTTGAAATATGAAATGGCCAGGTAACTTGATGGGACACCTCTAGCTGAGTGTAGGACAGGATCTTCAATTTTTAGTCAAATACTAATTTCACATAACCGATACCTCAAGCCAAGATGTCGCGCAATGATCAACATTCAAAAATTTAAATTCATCGATGAACTCTGAAATAACATGCTTTTGTGCCTCCATCCTATGTTACATTTAATCCTAAGCATGGTGTGGATTCTATTATAGATTGTAAAGGTCACATTTGTACTCATGAATTTAAGACTCGATGTGACAAGGTAGGTATCTTTTAAATTCACAAGTTTTTTCCCAAGCATGGTATTTCGTTCACAAACCATTGATCTCCCAAGAAAATGAAGGAGTGAGGGAGAGCATCAAGGAGGCTAGAGAACACTATATCACTTCAATTATCAGTAAGTCTAGGTTATTTATTGAAAGGAAGAGGTCAACATTGTCTTTTTTGTTTTCATTTACGATTGGATCGAATAACTCTTGTCGAACTTGGCTTGCAGCTCATTATAACATTTTTTTTAGAAAAATTCCTCCGGAAAAGACAATGACCAGACGCTCACCAAGAAAACCCAAAATGAAATAACTAGAGATCGACAAAGTGTCGAAATTGAAAACCGTAAGGGAGCTTCAATTTGTTTAAAAAATGAAGTCAGTTATCCAGACTTCGACCAAGAAATAATTTACCCAGACTCTAGCGTTCGAAGACATAGAGGAAGGAACTGGATCTAAGGAAATGCTCCCACATTGGAGTGACCTTTATAATAAAATAAATATGGAAGGTCACTCAGAGTTTACACCTCACAACAACCCAGATGTCAAGGTATTGGATGACCAAGTTTTCCCGAATATCAGGCGATCGTCTTTGCACAGGGTGGCTTGTCAGACTCCAATTTTTCCCTGCATCGAAACCATAGGATGTATAATTGACCATGCAGAAATGGTGAAGTGCACAATAAAAAATGAGGAGGGTGAGTGTGTTGTTATTTTTCTTCCTATGGAGGTGAAAACATATTACAAACTCAGAGACCCAGAGGAGAGATTGAATACAAATTTTGTGGTCAAGTTTTATGAGCTTCATGAAACCAGTTGGTTAGTAGCCTCGTGGTGGAAAGAGGATACAAATTTCACAAACAAGAAAAATGGTTGGTACAACATGGTAAACCTTAGAGATCCATATATGTATTTAATGGACTTTATCAATTGATTGTATGGAGAAAATGATTGCTCGAAAGGACTACTCAAAGTTCTCAGAAGCATGGATGCCCTTAGCATATACCGTAGTGATCTCCAGGAACAATTTCAATTGGGGATCCATTATTTCGAAATAGTTGAGTACCAACATCCTATAGGCCCAAACACCAAAAGAAGGAGAAACATCAATCTTCTTCATGGAATCCTACCTATTGGATGTGATCTATGCGAGAAACACTTTCGTAGGTATGAATTTAAACTCGCATGTTTATGAGTTACATGTGCACATTTATTTGAACATTTTGTGGGAGAATAGGTACAAAATGTTTTACTCCATGATATGTGATGAGTTTATATCCATAATACACTTAATTATATTTAGAAAATAATTCTAGAGGCTTTCAACGACAGCCAAAAATATGATATCCAAATTTGGCCACTGGTATTTCAAAGAAACAAGCACTTACATCAGATTGTTCAGGGCTACTAGTGCACCACACCTACTCCTTKCTCATGTCCCAGAACATATGCTATTGGGAGAGATTTGTTACCATAACTTCCTACAGGTCTATAACTCTTCTCTGGTGAAGGATAAGAAGAGTGCCTTCATACCTTATCATTTTCATATTGGGTTTTATATGGTTAAAGACACTGCGTAGGAAAAACAAGAAGGATTGAGTAATATTGAGTATCGGTTCCCTAGAGGCCATTTTCACAATCATTACCTAAAACAATTTGTACTCCAGACGAGAGAGATATGAAAATATTGAGGAAGGTCCCCCACTTAACCCTTTTCTTAGACCCTTGAGAATTACCCCTATCAATACAAACAACTAAGAGGAAGAACTGAATGTCTCAAAAACAGTTCCACCAGAAGATACTATTGCCCAAGAAAACACTAGCCCCATATCATCTCAAGAAACATCATCGGTGACAACTAAAACTCAGTAAAGGAAAGAGAAGGAATCAAGAAGGATGGGTATTCCTACCATCCTCATAGATTTAATCACCATATATTTAATCACCATAGATGGGTATTCCTACCATCCTCATAGATTTAATCACCATATACGATGACGATCTTCACACATAACCTCGGTGCTAATTACACTAGAGGAATAACCAGGGGAGACATCTACTCTAGGCTCTGATGATTTAAGCTGAAATCTCTGAGAAGGCGATCTGGAAGCTAGGAACACTCTTGACAATGTATTTCTCAATCTACTGGAAACACAACCATCAGAGGAAATACAACCTCATGATGACATCTCTAAGAATGACATGGATGCAAGAGAACAAGAAGAAGGAATGGGGAAGCCAGAAATCAATATCCCAACGAACAAACTCTCAGCCAATACTGATCCTATGCCCACTTCTCCATATAAGAAAAATACTCGTTTAATCGATGAGGACCAGTAGAAGGCAAAGTCACTAGGTGTTACACATTATTTTAGCCCCCCTTATGACTGTTAATGATGTAAACCTATATGTTGCCTTTAGAAGCATCAGTGAATTACTGAAGAAAGAAGAGAGAAGAACTTTCCCTGAGAGAATAAGTTGTGTTTTCCTCTGTAAAAAGCCTATTTTGGAGGATTTCCACAGGATGCTCTATATGTAGGGTGTGGAAATACCTGATTTCCATAGGTTGTAGTATAGCTAGGTCGCAGAGTTTCTGCAGGCTGCATTAAAGCTATGGTGCGACGATCTTCGTACGTGGGAAAAATCAGCATTTTCTTGATGCTTCTAGATGGAGAAGCTTCTATGGTGAGGTGGCCTCTGAATGGTTTGGATATTACTCGCTTTCATGATTTAGTGGGATCATACTAACCTCCTCACCTTATCCTCTTCATCTTATAAAAGGAGAGKAGCTCTCCTGGAGAAAGTTAGATTGATTGAGTTTGATGGAGCTTGGGAAATTTATGTTGGCTTTAAGATTTTCTTTGTCAAGATAGATTGTGAGTAGCTATCAGATCCACAGTATCAGAATCCATTGGAGCAAGAAGTGTGTGGGAAGAAAGGAATTATTGGGAGGAACCTTATGACATCAAGGCATCTAGTTCTAATCTCTCTTCCTATTATTTAATATAATACAGTGGCATGCTTATTTCCCATAGAATAGTATTTATTTCATTTCATAACTCCTTCATCATATGCATAGGTTGTCATTGAATATACAATTAATTCTTTCACTTTGGTTGGTTTGTGTCATTACAGATCTGATCTCACAAGAGTGTTGGAGCGAAGTAGGGAAAACAGAGATATAAGMAAGCGATATATAAAGGTATGTCATCCATTCCTCCTTTGGTAGTAAATTCAATGATTATAACTTAGGGAAAGCATCATGTCCTATCTTGTTTTTTTCTACATCCAGGTGGATCTAGGGAGATTAGTTTATGTTTGCATTTACCGATTTATCCGATAACAAAATTGGGGACTCCACTGGGGAACATAATATTTTCCTAGTTTGTCTTGATTTCTTGCTTTGATTGCTTGGTTTCTATTTTCTGGATCACTGGAAGATCCAGTTTGACTCTCTGACTGTTAAAGTTCACTGGAAAACCTTCATAATTTTTATTTGTTTTCATTTTTGTTTGATTTCCGCACCTTGCTTTGGGGGACAATGCGGTGACCAAGGATTTATGCACCCTACCTATTTATATCAATGAGGAAACTCCACACCCTACCCATTTCTGGCCTATGGAAATCAATGATTTCCGCACTGTGTTAGTCTACAGACTATAGAAATTATGAAAATTTTGATTTTTTATGGTCTTTTTCCTTACCCAGACCTTGGATTTGGTTTTGGGGTGAATTTTTGGGTTTGATTATGATATGTTTGCAGTCTTATTGACAACTTTGAAACTACTTTTAGCCATATTTTCTTTCTTTTCTTTTGAAATATTTAGTCTCTTGCTTTGAGCATCTTTCAGTTACAAAGCATCATTTTTCTTTAGAATTGTTTAGTGAAAGAATAATTCTTTTTCTGAATAAATCGTGTTAAAAGAGAAACTTAGTTTGGGTTGTTTTTGTTTTGAAGTGATTTGCTATTTGTTTTAGTGTCTATTTGAAACAAAAAAATGTAATTTCTTTCCTTATATTAGATTGGGGGCTTCCTTGCATTGGAAGTAGCGAAATTGCATGATTCTTGGCATTTTTGGTCTTAAATTATGAATCGTGCATTGGTGTACAGTCTCTTTTTCGCATTTCTTGAGAATATTGATATTGATGAGTTTTAAAATTTTGGGACATTGGGCATATGGGAATGATAAATGTTTTCTCCTTCTTGTAGCATAGCTTTCATTGAAATGAAAATATTGCATCTTCATCCTTTTGCATAACTTTTGAGTCGGTCAAAACACCATATTGTCCAAGCCATTTTCCTTTTGAGTAACAACAACCATAAAATAAAGCGCTTATAAAAATTGATTAGACATTTTTAGATTTTCTGGTAGAAAACCTACATTAGATTAGTTGTAGGGCTTTGGAATAGCTGTGAAAGATAACTTTCCAAAGCTGCAAACAAACATAGGATCTTGTGTTAGGGAGCAGTGAAATCCAATTTCTACATTTCATCCTGGGAAGCCCTTCTCACACAAGGGTCAAACCTGAGGTTGCATTGAAACTGACAGAGTTACTCACCCTGCTTTGTTAGTCTTGGTGTAGAGGTTGTGTGTATTATGGGGGTCACTTGAAGGTATACCCACAATAATGAGTGGAATCCTTTCAAGTTTATTTAGGGCTACATAACCTGCCCTTGTGCGTGGATCAGACTGACAACTATTTCCCCAAGCATCACTATAGTAATCAGTAACCTTAGTGGCCTATCTCTTTAGGGTCTTTACACGAGGTGACTGTGGAGGGGAAAGTCTTCACGGTACCTGGAATCGACATTGTCCAAACTCATTCGGGCTCCTTTGAGGGTATACCCACGATTATGTGTGGGAGCTTGCATCAAGGTGTAAGTCCATTAAGTAGGTTGTCAATGTAACTTTTCCACCTGCTCTATCTCATCCCCTTCTTACATTATTCTCGCTACATTGGATTTCATCACCAACTAATGTTCTCATTGTAAGAAGGTTTTGTGTGTTGATTGTTTTCCCTAGTAGACTCTAGGTTGGTTTTGTTTTTAATGGATTCACTTGTTGGAATGACCAATCAGGGAACCCCTTTTCTAGGGGAACCTTTTATTTTTCCTCCTTACAGAAACATTTTTCCTCCTCACATCGCTACTTTGATCCTTCCAGGTCTCACAATTGGATTACCAGTATGGTAGTTTTCCACTCAGGTAGTATAGAATGCAGTTAGTTCTTCATGTGTAATCATTTCCCCCCAAGAACATAAACCTCATGTTGATCCTTCACCTTCTTCACCAGTAAGATCTTCTTCTCCTTCTTCACTTGCAATGTCTTCTTCCATTTCATCTTCTTCACCGAGTGGAAGCTCTAAAGATAGTAACTCGGTGGATAAGAAGAAGAAGAAACGAAAGAATAAGAAGAAGAAAAATAAGCAAGGGTCCAAACTTCCAACCACTACTGGACATGTTGGAAAGAAACCAGTTACTCTTAATCATGCTAGGAGTGTTGATGATTTCAAGATCACCCAAACAACCCGTAAGCCCATGTACCCTTACAGGATTTGTAAGGGTAGCCATCTTCTTAAGGATTGCCCTGGTCTATCCAAGGTTATAGAAGCATGGTCTACACACCCTTTCCAACCCATGTCATCAAACTCTGAACAACAGGTTGATGACCTCCCGTTAACTAGTCAAGATAAAGATGGGAAGAAGTAAAGTAGAGTCAAGTTCCCATGTATGTTATGCAAAGAGAGTCATCTAACTCACTTTTTCCCTTGTATGGATGAAGCCTCGAAATTACTCGAAGACATGAGTGTTTCACAGCCTCAACTTCCAGTTGCTTATCACAAACTTACTCTTGACCCTCCTGTAGTTGATGGAAGGATCAATCTAGCCCCTTCATCAGTCAGTCTGGTTGATCATGTCGTCAATGTGGTGATGTCCTTAGTTGAACCAGTTGACAAAGTGGTCGATCTGATCCCATCCTTAGTCGATACCACTCTCTCGTTAGAGAATGAAACCTAAGTGGTTGATTTGATCCCATCTTTGGTCAATCCCACTCTCTCGTTAGAGAGTGAAACCCAAGTGGTCGATTTGTTTCCACCTGTCGACCCAATTCTCCCCTTGGAGAATGAAACCCAAGTGGTCGATTTGATGTCATTATCAGTCGATCCTACTTTCTCGCTCGAGAGTAAACCTGATACTACCCATGTTTTTCTCATTGATATAGACTCTACCATGCAGGGGGGTATTCCTCCTTCTCTCATGGAACCTCATCCAAGTAATGAGGCCATCCATATTGATTGGAGGGTGCTAACCGGACCTCTTCTACCCTCTCACATTCCTTTCCAGATTACAGTATAGGTTTGTGGTCGAGGCATTCCTCAGATGCTGATAGATGAAGGTGAATCCATTAGCATTTTGTCCTCTCTTGCTTGGAAAGCTTTGGGTTTTCCTCAGCTTGTGCTAGTTACAAAGAATATATTAGCTTTTAACAGAAGAACCAGTCAACCTTTAGGGACCCTTCCTTAGTTTCCTATAACTTTGGGAGGGAAAACTATCTTTATTTATGTCATGGTAGTCCAAGACCCTTTGGATTTCTCTTTACTCCTTGGATGGGATTATGTCTATGCCATGAAAGCTATTGTTTCCACTCTTTTTTGTTTGGTATATTTCACACACGATGGAAGAATGGGGACTATTGATCAACTTTGCTTCATCGGTCCTGATTGGATTACCTCCCTTAGTACTTCTTATATGCAGTCCGTATCACCTCTGCCACAGGTAAATTATGTGGCATTGTCTCCCATGTCTTTACCTACCGATGCAGATGAGCCTCTCACTGTAAGCTCACTCCCTTATGACTTGGATCTAGTCGTTGACATGGTGATCTCTTCAGTAGGGATTTTATAGCTTGACCTCCTTACCCCTATCGAAGCCCTCGACATGTGTTTCTTCCAGGGTGTGTTTCTTCCATCAAGTGAATATCTCTTGGAGGTCATGACCAATTTTTGTCCCTTTACATGGTGTCCTTCCAGAGCATTGTCCTCTTGGAAGCCATGATCAAGAATACTTGGAGCATGATTTCATGATTTCAAGCTCCTTAAAAAATGAAGCCAGGCTTAAGAATGGTTTTCTGATTTCAATCTTGTTAAAAAATGAAACAAAGGTTACGAGGATAGTTTTTGCTTCTCTGTACCAACCTCCTTAAAAAATGAAACAGATCTTACAAGAATAGTTCTTGTCCCTGTGTCAATCTCGTCAAAAAATGAAATAGGTTTCCCCCTCTCTTTTTGAGTCAAGTCCTTCATCTAGAATTTGAAACTTCATTTCCTCCATCTGTGTCATTGGATGAAATGAAGCTGGGGGGAAAATGCTTCCCGCCTCTAGAATTCATGCTAAAGTTGAGCCACTAGCTTCTTAAGCTGGGGGCTAAGTACCAACCATGAGTTGGGAAGTCGCAAGTATAGTTTTCTATGGTTCAAGATTGTGTAAAAATGAAACCAGCTACCTCAAGCATAGTTTCCTCTGGCTCGAGTTTGTGAGAAAATGAAACCAAGTCCAAGGATAGTTTGATTTAGTTTTAAGCTTGTGTAAAAAATAAAATCTATCCCAACCATAGTTTTGTTTTGTTTTAAAGCTTGCGTAAAAATGAAAACAATCCTGAGCTTAGTCTTTGTTCTTTATCATGCTCGTAAATACATGGGAATAAGTTACCGAGATTAGTCTTTGTTATTTCTAATTCTCGTAAATCAATGAGAATGTAACCAAGTATAGTTTTATCACTTTTTCAGACTCGTAAAGGTTATACGAAAAGGGAAGCCACTGGAGTTCCCTTTAAGCTCTTTTTAGACTCTCTAAACATGAAAAGATTTATGAGCGACCTTGTTCTTTTCAAGATCGTTAAAGTATTTAAAGAAAACATCTGTTGAGAGATATTTAATCTATTTTTCGGTCTCATCAGACTAATTTATGAAAAAGGAACTGAGAGAGTTCTCTTTAAGTGTTTTTCAGACTCTCAAAACATGAAAAACCCTCGATTTTTCTATCTTTGGACTCGTTAAACAAACATCAAAAGGCCCATATGGGACCAAACCACTCCTTCCTAAGGTTCGTTAAACATACTTCAAGGGAATCACCTAAAGGATGAGATTACATTACAAGCATATGTTATCCTCCTCAAGCTTGCGTAAAAATAAAGAGGTACTCGCCAAAAATTATGGGGGAAAAATTGGGAAAGAAATGTGTATAAACATGTATTCCATGGAAGAGTCACTTTTGAACATTGACACCCCTTCACTTTCTTTGTGTCTAGGTTGGAAAATATACTTGTCTCTTGATCATACACCTTTATAAAATTACAAATTGGTCTATGATCCCTATTGTTGAGTCAGTGTTTCCAAGATAGTTGTCGTGTCATCAATATGTTCAAAGAGAAGTTCAACCCGAAAATCCTTCTATTGCATCGGCCATTTCTGCAGTCCTTAAGCCTTCTATTGTGTCGGCCATCCCTGAGTCAGTCATGAATCACTTGCTACTATGATCTACATCAAATCTTGTTACTTGTTTCATGTCATTGATGGGGGATACATTAAGGCCCTCCTATGACGAGTATTTTCCTATCGAATTCAACTCATTATCCAGGATTTAGACTTAGAAACTAATTGGTACACTGGAACTTGCATGCCTCAATGGAAATTTTCCTCACTTTTGACAGTGGGTTTTCATTATTGACCCCTGATCTGGAGATTCCACCAAATGTTTGACCTCAGATCATTGATTCTCATTCATTGGATTGTACTAGTGTAGTACCTTGGGAGTCATTGACAATATTGGTAATTTCCCTCGCACTTGTTAATGTTATTCACTAATGATTGGTAATCAAGTGGTTTCTACCATGTTCAACTTCAACACATGTATTCACATGGTTAGATTCGTACTTAGAGTGGTGGAGATGAAGGCCCTGAATATTTTCTCATAGATTTAGGTTGTGTTGGAGTATATTCAGTGTACTGTTGCATAGATCCATATTGTATGTATCATGGCTATGTTCAAATTTGAGTATTTAACACATATTTCCATAGTGTATTTTTGGTGGCTATGTTTAGATTTGAGTCATAATGGCATGGATCCACAGTGTATGTTTGGTGGCCATGACCTGTATTACTTGACATGGATCTTCGCATGTCAGAATTTATGCTTTGATTCATTTGTATTATGAGTATGGGAATGCCTACGTTAGTGATGATATATTATTGTACTATATTTCCTTGTTTTTTCACAGGTTTCTGGCCAATTGTTCCTTGTTCCCTACACACACTCGACAAATTATATCAGCTATCACTCTATTCTAGCTTCATACTTTGGGGGGCTCTCTGTTACACATTATTTTCATCACCCTTATGACTGTTAATGATGTAAACCTATATGTTTCCTTTAGAAGGGTCAGTGGCCTAAATTCCTAAATAAAGAAGAGAGAAAAACTTTCTTTGAGAGAATAAGTTTTGTTTTCCTTTGTAAAAACCCTATTTTGGAGGATTTTCGCAGGCTTCTCTATATGCAAGGTGCAGAAATGCCTGACTTCCATAGGTTGCAATATAACTAGGTTGCGGAGTTTCCGCAACCTGCATTACATCTAGGATGCAGTGACCTTCGTACGTGGGAAAAATGATCATTTTCTAGATGCTTCTAGAAGAGGAATCTTCTATGGTAAGGTGGCATTCGAATGGTTTGGATCTTACTTGCTTTCATGATTTAGTGGGATCATCCTAACCTCCTCACCTTATCCTCTTCATCTTATAAAAGGAGAGGAGCTCTCATGGAGAAAGTTAGCTTGATTGAGTTGGATGGAGTTTGGGAAACTTATGTTGGCTTTGAGATTTGCTTTGTCAACATAGATTGTGAGTAGCTATCAGATCCAGAGTCTCAGAATCCATTGGAGCAAGAAGTGTGTGGGAAGCAAGGAACTATTGGGAGGAACCTTATGACATCAAGGGATCAGGTTGTAATCTCTCTTCCTATTATTTAATATAATACAGTGGCATGCTTCTTTCCCATACAATAGTCTTTATTTCATTACATAACTCCTTGATCATATGCATAGGTTGTTATTGAATCTACAATTGCTTCTTTCACTTTGGTTGGTTTGTGACATTATAGATCTGATCTCACAAGAGACCYAGAGCGAAGTAGGGAAAACAAAGATATAAGGAAGCGATATATAGAGGTATGTCATCCATTCCTCCTTTGGTATTAAATTCAATGATTATAACTTAGAGAAAGCGTCATGTCCTATCTTGTTTTGTTCTAGATCAAGGTGGATCTAGGGAGATTAGTTTATGTCTGCATTTACTGATTTATTCGATAACAAAATTGGGGACTACACTGGGGAACATAATGTTTTCCTAGTTTGTCTCGCTTTCTTTCTTTAATTGCTTGGTTTCTATTTTCTGGGTCACTGGGAGATCTAGTTTAACTCTATGACTGTTAAAGTTCACTGGAAAACCTTCATAATTTTTAATTTTTTCCATTTTTGTTTGATTTCCACACCCTGCTTTTAGGGACAGTGCGGCAACCAAGGATTTTCACACCCTACCTATTTATACCAGTACAGAAACTCCACACCCTACCCATTTCTGTCCTGCGGAAATCAGTGATTTATGCACTGTGTTAGTCTACAGCCTACGAAAATTGTGAAAATTTTGATTTTTTATGGTTTTTTATCTTACCCAAACCTTGGATTTGGTTTTGGGGTGAATTTTTGGGTTTGATTATGATATGTTTGCAGTCTTATTGACAGCTTTGAAACTACTTTTAGCCATCTTTGCTTTGTTTTCTTTTGAAATATTTAGTCTCTTGCTTTGAGCGTCTTCCAGTTACAAAGCATTGTTTTTCTTTAGAATTGTTTAGTGAAAGAATACTTCTTTTTCTAAATAAATCATGTTAAAAGAGAAACTTAGTTTGGGTTGTTTTTTTTTGAAGTGATTTGTTATTTGTTTTAGTGTCTCTTTGAAACAAAAAAATGTAATTTATTTCCTTATATTAGATTGGGGGCTTCCTTGCATTTGAAGTAGCGAAATTGCATGATTCTTGGAATTTTTGGTCTTAAATTATGAATCGTGCATTGGTGTACAGTCTCTTTTTCTCATTTCTTGAGAATATTGATATTGGTGAGTTTTAAAATTTTGGGACATTTGGCATATGGGAATGATAAATGTTTTCTCCTTCTCTTAGCATAGATTTCATCGAAATGAAAAGATTGCATCTTCATCTCTTTTCATAACTTTCGAGTCGGTAAAAACACCATATTGTCCACGACATTTTCCTTTTGAGTAACAACAGCCATAAAATAAAGCGCTTATAAAAATTGATTAGACATTTTTATATTTTCTGGTAGAAAAACTACATTAGATTAGTTGTAGGGCTTTGGAATAGCTGTGAAAGATAACTTTCCAAGGCTGCAAACAAACATAGGATCTTGTGTTAGGGAGCACTGAAATCCAATTGCTACATTTTGTCATGGGAAGCCCTTCTCACACAAGGGTCAAACCTGAGGTCACATTGAGACTGGTAGAGTTACTCACCCTGCTTTGTTGGTCTTGGTGTAGAGATTGCACGTATTATGGGGGTCGCTTGAAGGTATACCCACAATAATAAGTGGAAGGCTTTTTGTAACGACCCTTGATTAATAAGAATAATCAATTTAATAATATAATCCTAAAAGATTAGCTAAACTATATTTAAGTCTTAAAATAACATTTCTAATTGTTTATTATTAAAATAATTGTTCTTTATGGTTAATGATTAATTTGATTATTAATTAATTCATTAATTAATAAAGTATTAAATGAGAATTGGATAATAAAATATAATGTTTAAATTAAGTTATGTATCCCACAAGGGATAACGTATTCAATACATGGATAATATATTTAATGAATGGATAAGGGTAATTAAATGCAAGGATAAGAAATTTAATGAAAGGAGGAAAGGTAGTGAAGTAGGAATAAGAGGGGGAAAGGAGTTGGGAGGAGGATTCCATGGGGAAGTTGGCCATGAGTTTGGAGGGTTGAGTATTGCAGAGAGCCGAGAGGGGCTGTGAGATTGGTGTGATCTGATTGAGGCACATGATTTGTTGGTTGTGACATATTGAACAGGCAGGCACCGAGTTGCTAGAGGTTTTGGGCTCGGAGGGCCAGGATATCCGTAGATATCCTGGAGCTAGGTCGTTTTCCTAGCTGGCACGTCCTAGCTAGCAGGGTGGACAATAGTTTTGGGAAATTTTTCTGTGTTTGCAACAGGACTGGACTTGTAGTAGGTAGTAGGAGAGAAGCAATAGCAAGGCAGCTGACAACGGAAATTAGCATCAGAGTTAAGGTACTCAATCCGAATTTATGCATTACTCATTGATAAATTTTAATTTGAGAAAATGTGGAATAATTCTTCTTTTATGAATCTGGTAGAAATGGCTGTACATTTGGTAGGATTTGGTAGAATTTTTAAATGTTAATTTAAAACCAGTCATTACATTTCGTATCAGAGCCCTGGTTCAAATCTAGAACCAAGGGCCTACCCACCTACTTAGAATCAACCTAGAA
>SNQJ01S0062133.1:29536-41575 GCA_010110895.2 Picea sitchensis
TAGGAAAGTAGGTGCAAGCCCACGCATGGAAATGAAATCTTAAACGAGCACAGAGAAATAACATGTGTAAATTTACTTTCATTGAAAGTAACAATTAAACTGGTGTACCTTATACAAATGCGACTGCTTAGTAGTTTCTATCCCATGTGTGCTCCATCCAGCTTCTTCTTGCTGATTGATGTGACCTCACCGGTACCTCCCAGCGAATTCTATGGGTACTATTCTTCCCCCTAATCCCCCTGAGCTGCAAAGGGGCCACACACCCAATACTAGAGAACCTCTAGCACCCATATCGCGTAGCATGGTCGAGCTACCACTCGTTACTCGAGCTAGGTATCCCAACTCCCATAAGATAAGTTCAGTCAAGACAAAAATTCAGCAGCGTAACATTATGCATAAAAATGAGATCCATACTCCTCCTCCTCCATCCCTTTTATAGAGTTTTTAAGTGATTTATTTCCCAAATTCCCATTTAATTTTTTTTTCATTAATTTAATCAGAAAAAACCTCCCCCGTACAGATGTCACTCATCCCCCTAGTTGCACCAGAAAATTAATTTCATTAATTATTTAATTATTCTTATTTCCCTCACTCACCTAAAGAATTCCTAAAAACGCTCCTTGGTGTCCCAATATTCCCTTACAAATATTAAATGACTTACGCCTTACTAAATTTCTAGTTGAGTTCAACAATAGTAAGATCCCAAGGCTCAGGAAAGAAAAAGAATCAGTGACAGAGGTAAAGAGAGAGGTGATCGACCTCAGAGTAAACAGAGAGGCTTAGGGCCGATACTTCTTAGGCAAGCTGATAGGGAAAAATAGGTCAATCAAATGGATAGAGGCCAACAGAAGAAAAGCTACGAGCCGAGAGGAAAAATAAAGATCATATTTGCAAAAGGAGGAGAGACAAAAAAAAATTGCAGACTAAGGAAAAAACCCCAAATTCACAAGACTCTGACAAGTTTATGTGATAAAATTTGGCTCGACAAGGGATGGTATGCTCCCTATGAGATGCCAAGAAAAAGTAGTTACAATGCCTTTGCTTTGGGTTATGGAGTCAAGCTCAAAACACCCTGCTGAGGAATACAAGCCGATAAGTAAAAACAAAAAATAAACACACATGCTCCAAGGAGCTTATTTATGTATAATCCTAAAATAATTTAATTTTTACACAGTGCCAGGTGAAAGAAAACTTCCACCATAGCCATTCAAGAAACTTCCTAGCTGCAAATTTGTTTATTCTATCAATGATTGATAACAGATAATGTAACCATGACAACAAAATGGTTACATTCTTCATCTTTCCTCCTAATGATGAGGTCAGGATAAAGCTAGGCGGTTTCAAAACATGAAGAATACAACTCCATGTATTCCTCCTCAGGCTCATAGGACAAGCGACAAACTCCATAAAATTTGCAATAGGTAGCCTGATTTGTCTTGTAGTTGTTCACACCAGGATGAATGTCTCTAGCAAGCACAGGTGGGTGAAAGGCTGGTGCAGGTTGACTGATCTCAGGAGATGGCTTCTCACTAGTAGGCTCTGGACAAGAGATAGACTGCCCTTTCTGTTTCTCCTCTTCTTCTTCATGGCTCTCCCAAGGGTCAGATTCATAATCATCATAAACATGAACCATGGGAAAGATCTTCTCTTCAAACTGTTGCTCATCATCTTCTGCAGGCCCGACATGGCTGAATTCCCCATAATAATTTTTGTTAATGAATAGAGGATAGGGCTCTGTTATATGTTCTTGGAAATCCTTCATATCTAGCTCAGAACTTGATTCATGACTGTCATATACATGTCAGTTGCTCCCCATCCTGTCAAAATGTGATGTAGGACTCTGCTTCTCTTCATCTGAATAATCATCAAATTTGGGTGAGCAAAAAACTCCTCCATATTGAAAAAATGTAATGATCTCATGATCCTTCTTTTCAATCCCAAATGTAAACACATCATGAGAAATCTTGTGAAGAAAAAGAGAACAATCCACTTCCAGAATGGCTTCTTCCTTTAAATATGAGACAACAGGCTCATCGAGAGTAGAAACTAATGCCTCTACAACTATGAAATATTCAACACTACTATCATCAGTAGGGATGACAAGAAAATCTGCTTCAATGACTGGAAAATCCTATGTTCTCCCTTCAAACGAGAAAAAAACACATTCTGCCTTTAGTTTTTCTAATTCTCCATAAAGTGATTTTACCTGCTCGACCAAATCAGTCAGGGAATCTTCTTCCTCCTCGCATCCTTCCTTCTTACAAATTTCATTCTCACAGCTTCTATAAGATACTTCCATATCTGGAACATATCCTTTATATCCCTCACAACAACTATAACAAATTAACTCAGAGAAATAATACCTTTGACAATTTTTATTAAAAGTTGCATGAAATTGTTCCAAGGAGGAGATGATAGTAGGGGGCAAGGATAGATACCACTCAAAATCATCCCCATACAATGAGAACATGAACATATTCATAAGTACATGCTCATGATGTATCTCCCACTGATGCATGAGTTCATGAAACGCACGGAGATGCTAAGAAGGGTTGTCCTCTTTACACTCTTTAAATATCTACAAATAATCAACCCATCCATCTGGAGTAGGAACACCATTGGGAAAACCAGGAACAACAGAGAAATCAAAGGGAGCAAACCTTCGATCCAATATCTTGTCCATTTAGAACCAGTTGAGTCACCAATCAATCCCTTAACCATGGAGTTGTCAGGTTAATGATATGTAGAATGAGTGTGTCTGGTATTTTTTCAACATCAAAGACCAGATCTGATAGTTGTGTTTTCCCAAGGGATATAGATGTAGCCAGAGGCAGCCACACTGAAACATTGGAGTTGATACACTGGAGTCACTAGGTGCAACTGCAATCTTCAATGGTTATGATATCTGATGCACCCTCAGAATCAGAAGCTCGTTGTCATTCTACCCAGAGAAAGGTTTTCAATTCATCCCTAACAACGACACCCAAAATGTTAGCACTAGAAGTCACCTATGGATTTCAGCAGAGGTAAGCCTAGTACCCATTAGTTTTATGTCACATTCAATGGATTTAAAGAGGTCAAATGGGGAAGACTCCATAGAATAACATTTTGACTCAGAAAATTGGGGTAGTATGCACAAGAGAATGAGGTCTTGATTAACTTCAACTAGTAAGTTGTAGTAAAGGTGAGTAGGAGGAAGAAATTGAGGAGAATATGTAAATGTCTGCTCTGGACATCACGTCTTCCAGCAGCCTAAGGAGGAAAAACTCTAAAAAAGAGATCCTCTTGAATTCAAATTTTCAATAAACTGAAAGCGCTATAACTGCATTGCAATCAAACATCCATTACAACACAGTCACCACAATCCATGTGAATCCTTCGATCATGAAAATTCAGTATCATACACAAATAATATGGAAATAGAAGTTGAATTTCATGAAAAAAGAAGTCTCAAATCATGTTACATAACCAGAGAATGAGAGCTTCATTAAAACATTACAATACGGGAGCTTCTCTCAACCATCGACCCTAACAAAATATCAAAACCGAGTATTTATACTTAGAACCATTCGCCACCATGAGAGATGTGACCTGGCTATTACATTCAAAACTTTGCGTTTGCATCTTCTTTTGTTAGTCTACCTCTCCATTCTTCTGTCAGACGTGATCTTAGACCAGTATGGGATTTGCAGGAAAACCATTGACAGGGGAACTTTCAGCTGACAATATACCTACACGACCTCTTTCCATGCTTTCCATTTATGGGGTGAGACACAGTTTCAACCACCTCCCCCATTTCCATTAACTACCTTCATCGGGATCGAGATGGAGCCTGATACCCATGAATGCTCCAGGAGACATTCATGACTCCTTCAAGTGAAGACCAGTGCTTCGAAACCATGCAGATCTTCTGATGAGACCAAAATGAGCACTTTCGTCCCTTGGCGCAACTCCTATCCATCACTCCATGCGACCTCAGGCCATGACCTTACGCATCCCCTATATGAAGATTCAATATTTCACATGTCAAGAGTCTTCACTCCCCTTGATTTCAAATATCCTGATGTTCGATCCCTCGAAATCACCCATCTAGATCTACAGTCAGATTTTCTTTGATCTTGATGTCCAGGAGCATCTCCTTGAACAATCTCAGTTGCCCTCTTCTCGATAGGCTCTTTCCCTTTATTTATGACCCTTCTTCCATATGACCACAGATTGTAATCATGAGCCTAATGCTTGGGTGCGTTGGGATTTCACATTTTGGGAACTCACATTGTGTTCCATGCTTAAACCTTTGAGTCACGAGATCACGATCTCTTGGATCAGGTGCCATGCATCCCCTTTGATCAGATGACCCAAATGAATATTATCATTTTGGGACCTTGTTAAATTGACATTTCAGGACTCGGGATATCAGGACCTCTCACTTGAGCTTTCCCAAAAATGACTTTATCCATGTTGATCCTTCTCCAC
Organism: Picea sitchensis; assembly: GCA_010110895.2. Taxonomy (NCBI): domain Eukaryota; kingdom Viridiplantae; phylum Streptophyta; class Pinopsida; order Pinales; family Pinaceae; genus Picea; species Picea sitchensis. The sequence continues at coordinate 34,010 of SNQJ01S0062133.1, forward strand.
GCGTCCTTCTAAAATGGACGACTAAGATTGAACTCACAATTTTGGACCTCGTTCTCACGTTAAACTTTGTGTAACCATATGGTCCTGATATCTTGATGGATCTCTATCGTTGAAAGATGATCTAGCTCACCCACTTGATTTGAGTCCACATCATACCACTCCTAGTGTTGTGCTTTGTGCTCATGACTGCAGCCTGTGTAAACGAATACTTGGGAGACTGGTTGAAGGCTCGGGAAAGCAAAAGGATAAGTGACATAGGTAAAGAGAGAGGTGATTGAACTCAGAGTAAACAAAGAGGCTTAGGGACGATACTTCTCAGGAAAGACGACAGGGAAAAACAAGTCGATCAAATGGATAGAGGCAAACAAAAGAAAAACTACGAGCCGAGAGAAAAACTAATGATCAGATCTGCAAAAGAAGGGGAGACAGGAAAATATTGCAGACTAAGGAAAAAACCCCAAATTCACAAGACTCTGATAAGTTTATGTGATAACACAATCATCATAACATATAATCATATGTACATGTGTCACATCAATAACATTCAATCCCAACAGTCCTCTCCCTGACTCGATCTGGAGTCCAAGAGGTTTCATCGATGTCTCTGCATCCTCAATGTCCAAAGTTCTTCACACTCAGGAGAACCCAGTCAATAGCACATGTCTATGTCAATACAACAAAATAACATATCATCATATCCATAATGTCTTATAATCATAATCGAACGACCGATAGTATAATAATCTGGATCAATTGCAAGCAAGTTTCCTCAAGGATAAGTTCACTCAGTGTGTGCAAGAGAGGGATGTTACAAAAGGAACTGAAGAGATTATATATAAGGGTCTGCACTGAGGAAATACAATGGTAAAAAATTTACAAAATTTGGCTCATAGTTGTATCAGTTTGTTTCTTCTATCTTACTTTCAAAAAGTATTAAAAGAATCTTATACATTCGAGTAGTCTAGTTGAAAAATACTTAGATAAAATATCCTAATAAAAAAATACATTTGAAATACATTCAATATGCAGAGTCATGTTCATGATCCTCATAAAATTCTACTTGGTTTGGTGCATTTTTCGTCGGTCTCCATTGGTTCCACTTGATGGAAATATTGTCTTGGCATTGATGTCAACATGAAGAAAATAAGTACCATATTGGATTATGACATGGAACTGTAGTAAAATACACATGAATACTGAGTTACAAGAATGCAGTGGAGTACTAGAATACAAGGTATCACCTGCTCCGGTGCTTTGAAAGAATGAAAGAATAAAATAAAAGAATGAGACAATTTCAATTACTACACTGGTCGAGTCGAGTTGTCTTGGTGACTGTATATTTTGTTGAGACATGATCGTAATGAACAAAACAAATACTGGTGAATCTCCTTCTTGAATAATTTATTGTGCACTGTCATTTTATAGTGTAGTCGAAGGGAAATTTGTTGATGCAACATTGAGAACACTTGATTCTGTCAGATCAACATGATAGTCGATATCTCATAGCAATTTTTGGTCATCATTTTTTCCAGGCAAAAGTTGGACAACCCTTCAAACCCAAACAATTTCTAGTAGCCACCAATGGTTAGACCCACTTAGGTAGTCAATTGTTGAATAAATTTTCATTGATTTCAAAGGTTAGTAATTGATCAAATATATGTCAAAGGTCAGTAAGTGATTAAATATAAAAGTGACCTTGGTATCACTTTAATAAATACAAAGTGGAAAAGTTAAGTAGAAACAAAGTTTTTACGCAAAAGTGGAAATGAGAGTGGACTAAATATAAATATGACTTTAATAAATAACACAAGTTGAAAAGTTAGGTGGAAGTGGAGTTTACGTAAAAGATGAATAAATATAAAAGTGGAATAAGGAAAAAAGTAAAAGTGAAATTGCATTAAATAAAAAGGTAAAAGTGAAAGTGGAGTTAAAGAAAAAGGGAAAAAGTGAAAGAGCACATGGTATTTTCAAACCATGGTGGTATTTATCTATGGTAAGGTAAAAAGTGAATTAATTCATGATAGTCAAAATCTATTGATCCAATTGAAAACATGACTAAACGATTTAAAAGGCACAATGGTTCATTGACATTGTATTAATTAAAATAATATGATTAATATCTTATATTGAAAAGGCACATACTTATAATGATGAGATACATTCCTATATTGAAGAGGTGCAATTGTTTAGTTGGACATGAACATTGGAAGTCTATATAAACATAAATTCTTGTTGAAATAGAGTGTGTCTCTGTGCTTGAAATATGAATATCAATAATAGAGTCAGAGGCCAAGAAAGTAAATGAAGGTATGCATTAAAATACAAAGAAGATTACGAATATTTGAAGATTGAAGTAATTAACATAAAAGGGAGGTTGGGTGGTTCTAGGGAAGGTTGGATTCTACAAAGGAGGTTGTATCCTCCTTGCAATTGAATTTGGTAAACCAAGGTGTTGCAACATCTTTCTACTTATAGTTGAAGAAACTAGGGATTTGGTGTTTGATTCCTTCTGGTTGGTGCTAGTAAAACAAAGAATTGGTGTTTCCTTTGAGTTGGAGATCATAAATTAAATGATAATACTGATTCACCCCCCTCTCATTATGAAACAATATTCCAACAATTGGTATTAGAGAGGGTTCCTTCATCATATTCTAATCATTGGAAGGAAGATTCTAAGAAACCACAATGGATCAACGAGAAGGGATGTCCTCATTATTGATTTGAAAAATCAACTAAAAGAAGATAAAAGAATTGAAGACGTCTTAAGTAAATGACTTAATGACAAATATCAAAACTGTGAAAAATTAGAGGCTGAAATAGTTCTTCTAAGAAGGAAACTTGAGAAAGGCATTAACCATTCAAAGTTTGAAAGTAGTTCAAAAATATTGGATGACATCCTTAATAGTGAAATACCATCATGTAATAAGGTTAGATTGGGTTATGATCACAAGGAAACTCAAAAAAGATTAAAATATGGAATACAAAAAAGTGATAAAAATAAAAAAAATTATACAGTTGCCCTTCATAGCTCCTTCAAAAATGAAGAAAACAAGATAAAGAATTCTTCTAATCAACATAAAAATGCTCTCCCTTCAAAATAAAATGAATATAGAAGGAATACAATTTCAAGAAGAACTCTACCAAAAATGTATCAAAAACTCTTTCTTGGCTATTGTTTTTCTTGTCATAATTTTGGGCATAAAACATCAGACTKTAAATCTTACAGAAATAACTATCATAATTTTTTTTTAAGGATATGGCCATAARAACAAAAAGTATAGTAGCAATCAAAGGAGTTTAAACTACAATTCATTTTATCCATTACAAKATTACAATATTGAATGCTACAAATGCAACAATTATGGTCATAAAGATAGGAATTGTAGACTATCAAAATATTCCATGAAGACAAGTAYTTCCAATTGTCAAGAAGAAAAATATAAGAAGATATGAAAGGAAAAACAAATAGACGAAAATGAAACAGAATGTAAGGTAGCCTTATATTCCAAGAATAAAATAATCCAATGGTATGTTGACAGAGGATGTTCAAAGMATATGACATAAKATCAAAACAAATTCCTCAATTTKAAAAGGAAAGAAAAAAGAAGTGTTATATTTGGAGATGATGTCTCTTCCAAGATACTTGGAAAGGGTACAGTCAGTCTGGGAAATAACAGAGATAAAGTAGAAAATGTGTTATTATTTGAAAATTTGAAGCTTGATATCCTTAATGTGATCCAAACATGTGATCAAGGACACATTCTCATATTTGAATCTCAAAAATGTGAAATTAGAAAAGAAGAATCGGGAAAATTAGTGGTGTTTGCACCAAGGACATCAAGCAATGTATATATCTTAAACACGAAAGAAGAAGAAAAATGATGCATGGGACAAATAGATGAAAGTTGGCTATGGAATAGAAGAATGGGACACATAAGCTTCGATAACTTGATAAAAGTTAGTATAAAGGAAGATGTGAAATGCATGCCAAATATTATAAAACCTTCAAACTCTGTTTGTAGGCACTTACAACATGGGAAGCAGACAAAAGTTAGATTCAAGACAAAGGAATACTCTATGTCAAAACCATTAGAACTTGTTCATACTGACCTATGTTGAACAATAAGAACCAAAAGTATATAAGGTGAACATTACGTCATTTTATTCATTGATGACTATACAAGAATGACTTGGGTATCCTTTCTCAAAGAAAAGTCAGAAGCATTCGTAAAATTTAAAGTCTTCAAAGTACAAGTTTAAAATGATACTAATCTCAAAATCAAGTGCCTAAGATCGGAGAATGGAGGAGAATTTACCTCAAATGAGTTCAATGAATTTTCTAAAACACATGGAATTAAAAGACACTTTTAAGGTCCCAGAACTCCTCAACAAATTGGAGTTGTTAAAAGGAAAAATAGAATTGTTTAAGAAGAAACTAGAACCATGTTAAATGAAAGAAAACTACCAAATATATATTGGAGAGAAGTAATGTATACAACAATGTACATACTTAACAAATAACAACTTAGAGCTAACCACAACAAAACACCATATGAGTTGTGGTTTGGGAGACCACCATCAGTTAAACACTTCACAATTTTTGGGAGAAAATGCTACATAAAGAGAGATGATGATAACCTAGGAAAATTTGATTCCATATCATATGAAGTCATATTTTTTGGTTAATTTTCCAACAAAAAGGAATACAAATGCTATAATATGAGGCTACACAAGATTGTTGAAATTGAAAATGTAAAAGTGGATGATCTAAAAACAAAAGGGATCAAATCTCAAGATAATCCACAATTTGATGAAAGGATAAGAGATTATGATGATGACGAAATTAAATAAATACAAGAGGATGAATCACAAAATGAAGAAGAAAAGGAAGAGGAATAATCACCAAGACAAGATACAAAAGCACCATCAAGGAGAATACAAAGAAATCATCCTGAAAGTCAAATCCTTGGTAATAAAAGTGTCGGGATTGAAAAAACAAGAAAATTAACATATGAATAAGAAAAAGCAATGGTATCCCTAATAGAACCCAAAACATTTGTAGAGGCCAACAAAGATGAAGACTAGATCAAAGACATGAATGAATAGCTTGATCAAATAGAGAAAAATTAGAACTAGGAATTTGTCCCAAGACCAAAAACAAAAATGTGGTAGGGACCAAGTGTATTTTAAAAAATAAATTTAATGAAGATGGTCAATTTATAAGGAATAAAGAAATATTAGTGTGCAAATGATATGCACAAGTAGAAGGGATTGAATTTGAAGAAACCTTCGCTCCAGTTGCAAGAATGGAAGCCATTAGATTATTTATAGCATACTCATGCTTTAAGAATTTTAAAGTCTATCAGATGGATGTAAAGTCTTCATTTCTAAATGGATACCTAAAAGAAGAAGTCTACAGAAAATAGCCAGAAGGATTTGAACAACCAGGAAAATAATAACAAGTGTATAGATTGAATAAGGCACTCTAGGGACTTATACAAGTACCCAATGCATGGTATGCAAGATTGGATAAGCACATTCTACAACAAGGATTCAAAAGAGACATGTCTAACAACAATAACTATATTAGAATTGAAAAATACAATTTGTTAGTCACAGTGGTCTATGTTGATGACATCATATTTGGCTGCAACAATGATGAATATAGTTATAAATTTTCTCAAGAAATGTCAAAAGAGTTTGAAATGTCTATGATTGGAGAGATAAATTTATTCTTTGGACTTCAAATCAACCAGTCATCAAAAGGAATGTTTATTACTCAGTCCAAATACCTAATAGAGATACTTAAAAAGTTTGGAATGGTTGAAAGTGCACTTTTTAACACTCCAATGACAACTAGTTGCAATCTCAACAAGGAATATGAGTCACATTCTATAGATTCAACTCTCTACAGATATATGGTTGTGAGCCTACTATATTTGACTACATCCAGACCTGATATCATGCAGGCAGTAGGAATGGTGGAAATATGTCAATCATCTCCCAAGGAATCACATGTGATGGTTATCAAGAGAATATTTAGATATCTTAAGGGCACATCACACCTTGGATTATGGTATCAAAGGAATAAAGGATTTGAACTAATTTCCTACACAAATGTTGATTGGGATGGTAGTGTGGATGAAAACAAGATTACTAGTGGAAATGCATTTTTTTTGAGTGAATGTCTAGTCTCATGGTCAAGTTGAAAACAAACCTCAATTCCACTATCTACAACAGAGGCCGAATATATTACAGTTGTTGAATGTTTCACTTAAATCTTATGGATGATACAAACATTGGAGGATATTAAAACTGAATGTAATTAGTAGATAGCTATCTATTGTGACAATACAAGTGTCATCAACATCTCCAAGAATCCAGTCATGCATGCAAAGATCAAACATATACCCATCAAGTATCATTTTTTGAGAGAGAAGGTTAGTGACAAAACGTCTAGACTAGAGTATGTTGGTTCAAAGGAGCATATATAAGACACATTCACTAAATTTTTTCCTAAAGAAGCATTTGAACATCTAAGAAAAAATATGGGAGTATTCTCCATACAATAAAAAAAAAGGTCATGATGACAAGGGGAGCTGTCAAAAATAGAGGATGGAAAAAGGTTCACTGAAAAAAACAAAAAATAAAAAATAAAGTGGTGTTGACAGTGGGAGAAAGAAAAAAAATGACAAGTACTGTCACTCCAAAAAAAAGAAGGTTGAGAAGCAGAAAATTGGTGACGAACCTCATTCTAGTATTAGAGGCCTTCAGATTGATGTCAAATGGGGAGAAAAGGATGGTAAAACAATTACTCATTGTTAGGGAGAATTTTGTTTTATGATGTGTTTCCATCAATTACAAAGGGGGATATTGATGGAAATATCATGTTGGCATTGATGTCAACATGAAGACAAGAAGTACCATAATGTATTTTGATATGGAAATGTAGTAAAATCTACATGCATGTTGAATTACAGGAACACAATGGACTACCGGAATACACAGGATTGCCCGATCGAGTGATTTGAAAGAATGACAGAATGAAAATAAAAGAATGAGACAATTTCAATTACTACACTCGTCGAGTGGATTTGTCTTAGTGACTATATATTTTGTTGAGACATGATCGTGATGAAAAAAATGAATACTAGTGAGTCTCCCTATTGAATACTTTCTCGTGCACTATCATTTCAAATTGTATTCAAAGGGAAATTTGTTGATGCAACACCAATAACCCTTGAGTCTGTCAGATCAACATGGTAGTGTTGGAAAGTTGGTTGTCATTGATTTAAACCCTTGGAGAAGTCTGGAATCCCTAGAGATATGGATGAGATTGATGGTCAGTTAGTCATCATTGATGGAGCGGTTGATGTCAGCATATTTGATGGGTGCATTTGATGACTTCTACATGAATCCCCTGAGGTGTGGTTATGGTACCCGAAGTTGGTTGAGGCATATGGACATGAAGGACAATGTAAATTCAGGTAAGACACTCATAGATGGATATTACTCATTGTGCCATTTCTGGTGATAGGTGTTACACCACGTGGTTCCTTACGATTA
>SNQJ01S0062134.1:30546-44643 GCA_010110895.2 Picea sitchensis
AAATACATCACACTATCCATAACCAAATACCATAAACCATTACATCAAACCATGTGCCACAACCTCACTGTTATACAACCTCTATCTGTAACATACCTCATACAAAATCCCTCATCAATTTCATCATCCAAATATGATTTGTAACTCTGTAATAGACCTAGTGTATATGATCACATACCTACAAACCTTCCTTAACAAGAGACTAGAATTTTCATCAAATTTTACTTTAGTCTCACATGACTAGTTTTGGATTAGTCAACAACCCTGACTTGTAATAATCGTAACTATGTACCTGTAATGAATAAATATCTTAAAATAGTACACAATGTTCATCAGTGTCGTTTTATGCAATTCCTCCATATTTTACTACTTGGAACATCTTAGAAAAGGAGTTATAGAAAAAATGGCATACCTTGTTGAATTTTGTCTTATTCTAGAGAGCGAACTTGTAGAAAGTACCCTGCACAGAATATTTTTTGTATGGATCTAAAAATGGTACATGTTGGATTACTGGGAGGGGAGGGGGGTGAATTAGTAATAGAGAAATTTAATCTTATTTCACCATAAAATGAAAGTGTTATATCAATGTAGAATTCTCATCCAATAGTTGCAGAGTAAATAAACAATGAAAAAATGAGTAATCACAGACATACACAGTACACTAGTTTTTACGTGGAAACCAAAGCGGGAGAAAATAACATAATTCTTTTTATTATATGTCTTTAAGAATTACATTCATTGGAAGCACCAACTTCTTTGTTTTCCAGATGCAACTGGATGGAGGATCCAACCCCCTAGTTTCTCAGGCTACAACCCGAGGGAAGCTCCAACTCTCAAATTCTTTGTCTACAACCAGAAGGAGGCTACAACCCCTATGTTATCTGGCTACAACCGGAAGGTGACTACAACCACCTGTCCTTGCCCTGTCCAACTTCCCTGAAATATAAATAGAATGATGAAACCACTGTCACACTATCACTATGAGATATACTGTTGTAAACATGTATCAATCAACCCGCACCAAACAAACTATACCAATAACATGAACCATGCATCAACCTATACCTCAACATGTAATCAAATTGTACCATAAACAAGTTCATCAACCATGCACCATAAAAAAGTGCATCAACCATGCACCAACATGTACCAAACAACTTGTAATCAACATGTACCATAAACAAGTGCATCAACCATTCACCAACCTATACCTCAACCTTTTAATATACCAGATATAAAAAGTATGTAGAATAGAAATAAAATGCTAGTAATGGAAAAATAACAACAATATAACCAGAGAAATCACCACAATTGCATTGAAATGATATAAGAACAACAACAAAAATAGGACTTTGATTCTGAAAGCAATGTTCACAGGCCTCTTCGAGGGGGTAACCTCCATTTGAGCAGCGCTCTATTACAATATTATCCAAGCTAGGGTTCTCATACCCTCGACTCCTATTTATACTAAATATGTCTATTAAAAGAAGCATCTAGAGGAAGATCCTTCTAGAAGTGGAAGATTCTATTAGGTCTTCTTACATCCTCCTTATTCTATTTTACTAAAATGCCTTATTAATATTGACCTTTATTACATCCAAATATAGTTTTCTATCTATGTGCAGGTTAGGACCCTAACATGTCCGCCCCCTTAAAAATAACCTTGTCCTCAAGGCTTGAGATGAGGAAATTGCTGCAGAATGGTAGTTGGTTCCCAAGTGGCATCTGCTGGAGTTGTATCTTTCCACTAGACTAGCACTTCCTTGATGGTTCTCTGATGTAGGAAACACTCAAGCTGGTCCAAAACGGCTTTTGGCTGTAGCCAAATGGATCCTTCTTCAGCTAACTCGAGCAAGTTGGTTTAAATTTGGCACTTAGCTCCAATCACCTTCTTTAAGCATGAAACATGAAAAAGAGGATGTATCTTCGAATGGATGGGCAAAGATAACTAATAGGCTACTTGTCCCACACACTTGAGAATCGTATAAGGGCCATAAAATTTGGCCGTTAGCTTCTGACAATGCTCGGCCTTGAGGGAAGTTTTCTTGTAAGGTTGCAGTCGAAGAAACACCTATCCCCTTCTGTAAATTGACGTTCAGAGCGACCTTGATCTGCTTGTTGCTTCATGCGATTATGTGCCATGACCAAATTCTCTTTGAGGATACAGAGAATAGCCTCTCGAGTTGTAAGTGTTTGGTCAACCACCTGGACCTTCGAGGAACCTGGTAAGTATGAGATAACTGAAGGTGTCTTCTATCCATATACCACTTCAAAAGGAGTCATGCATGTAGTTTTATGGTATGAAGTGTTGTACCACCATTCAACTAGGGGTAACCATTGAGTCCATTGATTTTTATTTTCTAAGGAAAAACACCTAAAATATGTTTCCAAACACTTGTTGACAACTTCTGTTTGGCCATCAGTCTGGGGATGATAAGTTGTGCTGAGATTCAATTCGGTGCCTTGTATCTTGAAAAGTTCTTGCCAAAAATTTCTTGTGAAAGTTGGGTCGTGATTAGAAACTATAGAGTGCGACATGCCATGAAGCTTGAAGATATCATCCATGAAACGTTGATCCATCATGGATGTTGTAAATGGTTGTTGAAGGGCGTAGAAATGAGAATACTTGGAAAGGCGATCAACAACCACCATGATGACTGATTTATTTCCTAATTTGGTTAAGCCAGTAATAAAATCCATAGAGATGTCCTTCCAAATAGCAGGTGGAATCGGGAGCGATTGTAGTGTGCCCAGAGATTTGACTGTTTTTCCCTTGTTGCATTGACACACATCACATTCAGCGACAAAATTATGAATGTCCTATTTCATACCATCCTAGAAAAAGGAACGTTTGACCCTGTCATAGGTTTTGGTGAACCCGGAGTGCCCTGCTGTGGGTGTAGCATGAAGCTCAGAAAGTACCATGGATTTAAGCTTTGATTGTTTACTTAAATACAAACGGCCTTTGTATCGAAGTTCAGTTCATTTGTATTTAAGTAAATCAAATCTTAAATCCATGGAGCCAAGAGTACCCTGGGGATGTTGGAGCATTGGACTACAATTTTTGGATTAGTTGCGAACTTTTGGGATCATGGCCATTCTTGAATCCTGAAAAGCAAAACAACTTGGATCCAATTTTGAACAATGAATGAAAGAGAAAAAGGGATCGCCTCTTCATATTTTGGGAAAGTGCACCCGCAACCCACATTGTCTTTGCCTTCTTGTAAATGATCTCATAATCATATCCAAAGATCTTAGTCACCCATTTTTGTTGTTAAGAATCGTTGTTCCAAAATACTTGAGGTTTGATGGTTTGTCTTGGTATTTGATATTGCCCCAATAGATAAAGGGGTGCCCATGAGGATCAATGACATGCAAAATAGCCAACATTCCTTTTTCATAGATGGATTTCCCAGATTTATTTCCAGATAGTTGCTTGTTGGTAAGGCCAAAGATTAAATTCCCTCTTGCATAAGGACAACACAATTCCAGCACTTTCCCTGAGGAATCACATTTCAACACAAAGGTCTTTGTGAAATGGAAGGATGAGAGTTGGAGTGGTGCACATGGCCATTTCAAGGTTGAAAAGCTTGAGCAGTGGTTGGAGTTCAAGTGAAAGAGTTCTTTGGGAAGCGGGTGAGAGGTGTTGTAATCTTCCCATATTTATTAAAAAAACTTGTGATAATACCACAGACAAGCCAATCCATACAATCTCTTAAGAGTATTTGGATGAGACCCGATTCTTTGCATACTTCAATCATTTTTTATCACCCGATGCCACCCTTGCCAACCATATGACCCAAATTCTAATTTTTAGGTACCAAAGCACATTTATATTTTTTGAGGAAACATTGGTGTTGAGATAGTATATGGAGAACTCGATCCATAGGAGCAAGATGGTTTGTCTAGGTTTTTCTATAGATGAGGATATCATCAAAGAAACTAATACAAAATGGCGGAGAAAAGATGGAAGACATGATTCATGAAGACTTTGGAGGTGGAGGGAATTACAAGCCAAAGGGCTTGACAAAAAACTCATAGTGGCCCCTCACTATGAGTTTTAAATGAAGTCTTAGGAATGTCTCCCTATTTCATACATTATTCGGTGGTAGCCCGAATGAAGATCAAGTTTAGTAAAGGGTTGGAAACAGCCACTCAATTCATCAGGAGGTCATCAATAATGGGAATGGGGAACTTTGTATGCTTTTGATAGGTAAGTTTGTTGAGGGCATGGAAATTGGGACATTAAGCCAGAACCTTCTTTCTTTAGGACCATGACCACAGGGAGAGTAGGGTCATTACTATAGCGAGATAACACACACGTGGAGTTCCTAGACCATTTCTCAATTTCATTTCTTTGGAAAAAGGGGTGTGATACGGGCCGGATATGGGGAGGAAGGATTTTGGGTACAAAGGGAATGGAATGATCGCATGAACACCACAGGAAGGATGGAGTCCTTGGGGAATTATAAAAATACCAATTGATGTTTAGAAAGGATGTCTTGGAGGGCTTGCGGGATAGGGTGTCTCTATTGCTTGTATGGCATGGAGTTAAGTGATAACACCAGAATGATGCACGGCGATTTTTTCCATGTCCCCGGTGTAACTAATGATCTCATGTGATCCGGTGGTGATGCCTTGGAACTTGCTGGTGGCCCTCCTGGTTGAATTTCATAGTTAAGTATTTAAAATCCATGAGAATGGGTTAAATTCCTTAGCTAGTGCATCGCTTACAATGTCACAACCTCCTATATGGGTAGCAAACATATGGGATTTCAATTTGGTAGTCACCAATTTAGAGACACACATTTTCACAATCCTACACATTTCATGGAACCACCATTGGAAATCATGATTTGGAAAATTATTGATAGCATGGATAGCAACAATGGGTTTCTTGGGCAATCACGGGGATTAATAAAAGTATAGGTGCTTCTACTATCAAATAGAATGATGACCTTACGATGCTTGATGTAACCAATTAGCTTGAGGGGTTTGGGGGTAGAAGTTAATTGAGATAATTGGGAAATGGCCCGGTTCTACCCGAGTGCGAAGGAGGGTTATGTCCAGTGGATTCAAGTGACTCAAACACGAGAGGATTTTCTACATCCTCTTCTAAAATATCCTCTGAGATAGCCATAAAAAGATTTTTGTTCTTACACTTGTAGCCCGGGAAATATTTTTGTCATCTGAGTTATAACAAAGGCCTTTGAGTTGAACACCATTTTCGATACGGTCAATTTTTGGGATAACAGTGGAGCGGGAGGGAGTAGTGGGATTTACTTTTAGGGCGAGGGATAAAGGATGGTTTTTGGTTTTGAGATGATGCAACTTGTTGTGATTCTTTAGCTCTTTTAGTAGCCTCCCACCCAACTCTGAGTCCAAGCCAGCAGGGACAGCGTTGGAATCATCCTTGGGGAATGATAAAACACTCTTAGGAAAAGGAATTAGACATGCCCTATGTTCTAAAAACCAGGCGCTCAAAGGGAAACTATAAAGTCTTCCACTATTCTTAATTGTTTCAACTTTGTCAAGCTTGACCCAAGTTGGTGTGGTGTCAAAGCGTTCATAGATCTCCGCCACAAAGTGTGTCCAAACAATATACCCTTGACAAAGTTTTCTCCATTGCCACCATTTACTTAATGTTCTTGATCTAGATGGAGACAACATACCAAAGTTTAGCCAAGTCATTTGTAATGTGTTATAAAATAAATAATGTTCATTTGGAGTTTACCAACCCGATTGGGTCCGATCCATCAAATTTGGTCACATCCACACTGCCAGTATGCTCCGCGTTGAAAGTGATGGTTCTTAAAGTTATGGGAATGGGAGGAATGGTCACCTTCGGTATGTGGAGGTGAGGGAGAGGAAGGGTTATCTGTAGGGATATGTAATTTGGTGTAGGGAGTGTTGAAAAGATAGATTCAATATGGGTTGTGAGGTCTTGTTTGATTTCCCTCCATTGAGAGGTGCATGGTTGTATTGATAAAGCGACAACATTGGCATTGCATTGTTTCACTTCTTGTTGGGTCTCTATGAGACCATATTGCAAGATGTTGAAGAAAGCTTCCAAGTCATGGCCTACGAATTACCACGAGACCCATGAGGGATTTTGGGGGAGCTGAAGGAAGCGGGCCATGAGGATTTTGGGGGAGCTGAAAAGGAGCGGGCGGGGTCAATTTTTTTCCGAAAAATGATATGGATGAATGTGATAAGGGAGAAGAGATGAATCCAATGGAATAGGTCTCAAATAATGGTGAAAAAAATTCCAGAATTTTTTTTTTTTTTTACACCTGTAGAGTTATACTCTAGTCTGAAGAATACTACAGTGATGAAATGCCCAAATGCTTAACCAGGAAGAAATGTGTAGTGATTTGGAAACCCAAACACAGTTGTGCAGCAATAGATTTTGTTTGTTTTAATTTGTTTATGTTTCTGTCCCCAAGGGTTAGGTATTCAAGGGTTCTACAGATAAGGGTTTTCCCTAAGATATATCTCTCTGATATACGTATGGGGTCCAACAGTAGTACTCAGCCCAATATATAAGGGCACTAACTAAGGAGGATAGACCATACCCTTATCCGTACTACCCGACTACCCAAGTAATAGAGAGTATCTTCCCGAGTGTTATTCTCGATGAAAGTATAGTAGTCAGGTGACCGATCGGTTTATCTAAAGAGGGATTCATCTAATCTAGGATAATCCATACACAGGTGTTGTCGGATGCACTACCACTCGAAGGGGTACCAACAGGGGTTACAAGGGTGGCCAACAGCTGTGCACTTAAGAACCACTTGCATTTCCTGCATGTATGAATCCCTCAACCACATGTTTATGCACGTAACGACAGATATATGTGGATTAAAGATGCCAGAATGCATCTCTACCCTGAAAAAAAAATTAACCCACACTTTCTGCCAAGGAAAGTGCTCTGATTCCACTTGTAATATACCAGATATAAAAAGTATGCAGAACATAAATAAAATGCTAGTAATGGCAGAATAACAACAATATAACCAGAACAATCACCACAACAATCACCACAATAGCACTGAAATGATATAAGAACAACAACAGAAATAGGAATTTGATTCTGAAAGCAATGTTCACAGGCCTCTTCGAGGGGCAACCTCCAGTTGAGTAGCGCTCTATTACAATATTATCCAAGCTAGGGTTCTCATACCCTCGACTCATATTTATACTAAATATGTCTATTAAAAGAAGCATCTAGAGGAAGATCCTTCTAGAAGCGGAAGCTTCTATTAGGTCTTCTTACATCTGCCTTATTCTATTTTATTGAAAGGCCTTATTAATATTGACCTTTATTACATCCGAATATAGTGTTCTACCTATGTGCAGGTTAGGACCCTAACAAACCTGCACCATGAACAAGTGCATCAACCATGCACCAAACCTGTACAAAAAACATGTCACGACAACCTAATCAAACATACTATCACAACAACATGTCTCATCAATCTTATTAACCAAATCATATCTACTCACCAAGATCAATCACCAAGACAATTCTCAAAGATGTGAATCAACCAAACATAATACAACAACTCATAATCATCACCAAGATCAATATGTGCTTCTACTAATATACCAATACAAGTATGTTACATCATCCATAAACCATGTGTCAAAAATACTACTAACAAGTGCCTCCAACCAGTACCAAGTATGTACCAATCATGTATCAACTACTCATCAAGTATGACTCATCAATATGTACCAACATCATCAACTATACACTTCATGTATGTGTCAACTCATCAACTACTTGTCTCAACCATGTACCCAACATGTACCTCAACCAAAATCCCTCATCAATTTCTTCTTCCAAATATGATTTGTAACTCTGTAATATATCTAGTGTATATGATCACATACCTGAAAACCTTCCTTAACTTTAACAACAAGAGACTAGCATTTTCATCAAACTTTACTTTAGTCTCACATGACTAATTTTAGATTAGTCAAAAACCCTAACTTTCAATAATCATAACTATGTACCTATAATGAATAAATATATGAAAATGGTAAACAATGTTCTTCAATGTATTTTATGCAATTCCTCCGGATTTCACTACTTGGAACCTCTCAGAAAAGGAGTTATAGCAAAAATGGCATACCTTGTTGAATTTTGGCTTATTTTAGAGAGAGAACTTATAGAGCCTGTCCTGCATGGAAAATTTGTTGTATGGATATGAAAATTTTACACAAACTACTACAGACTGTACTATAACCAATACATTTGGTCTTACTAAATTTGGATCTATTATGAATAAGTTATGGCATTCTTACCTGAAACACTTGGTTTAGACTAGTTTCATGACTAGCCACAAACCTTATTTTCCATGGCATGTAACGCCAAAAATAAAATGACCCACAAGATAATTTTTTTATCATAGCTACTTGGATATGTTGCCTCAACAACCTACCAATTTCATGGTTTGAATCATTCTATAAATTTTTTTATTGCAAAAATGGTGAGATGGCCTGTAAATAACATACTTTAGACAACATCATCAGAAGACTTTATCCTCCCTCGAATTTCGACCTTCTTTACTTCACCTTCCCTCTGAAATTTGGCTTATACATCCTTTGGTTACCTCAGTCACCTGTAGGTATTCAATATGCTCATTTTTTATTAAAATGAGAGAGCCTTGCCTCTTATTTATACTTTAATGTAGCTTCCTTGAGGGGTTACCTTTTAACCATCTTAACCCACTTTCCTTATTTTAGGGTTAACCCACTTCTAATTTCTCCATTAACTTTATTATTTAAATAATTTATTATTTACCTGCTAAAATATCTTAAACCACTTTGACTACTTTGACCTTTTGGGGCTTCTAGATGACTCATGAGGGTTCTACAAATTCACATGGTCATAACTCTCTAACCGTGAGGAGTTATGTGGCGTTCCACATACCACTGGAAATTAAATGACATGTAATATCCATCTATAATAGTCTTTCCTAAAAATATATCAAAACTCATACCAATATCCATCAAACAAACTTGGGTCCATTACTCAAACTTGGGTTCTCCAACTTCTCATGGCCATAACTCTTTAACCGTGAGGCGTTATGTGACGTTCCACATACCACCAGAAATGTAATGACATGTACTATCAATATATAATATTCTTACCTTCAAATATACTAAAACACATACCATTATACATGAAACAACCTTGGGTCCATTACCCAAACCTTTGTTCTTCCAGAATTCGCTACCGGAGTTTCTGGAAGGGTTGATATCAATCACTAATGGTTGACATAAATCTACAATATCACTCTCCAATAGTTGACATAAATGAAAACCAACAATCCATACCAATTGTCCATCAACCTAAGCCAACTTTCTGACAATATCCCCCTTTGGAATTGATGGCAACACCAACATTGATGGAAATAGTTAGTCATGATAAAATTCATGCTTATACTCCTCATCAATGTTTCTATCTCTCCCTATTTGACATCAATGGAAAAGCGTATCTCCCTTTGGGGATTCTCCCCCTGACTAAACTCTCCTTGGGGTTGCTCCCCCTGTCTACATGCCTTTGATTTTTCTTTGTGTTTATAAGTATCTGATTACTCTCTCTCCCTTCATATGAATAATATCTCCCCCTTTGAGAAAGGGTATCACTCTGAAGTCATATCACTCATTCTTCCCTTGTGACAATCGCTCCTCTTGGAAACATGCCTCTACGCTCTCTCTCCAAGCATTTACCTTTGCATTTGATAAATCTCTCCCCCTTTGTCATCAATGGAAAAGGTATCTTTCCATATGGGACTACTCCCCCTAACTGAACTGTCCTTGGGGATACTCCACTTGAATGGACTCTTCTTGAAATTGATCTCCCAACTTGAAATGTCCTCTTTATGGTGCTTCCTCATGTAAATCTAAGACATATAATATAAGCATTCAAAATCATTCATTTTGGAGTAGAAATTACTCCAAGTCTCTAGTGAATATACTCAAAGGCTTCATGTGGAAGTGATTTTGTAAAGATGTCTACCACTTGTTCTTTTGTGCCCACATATTCAACTCTGATGTTCTTCTCTGCAACCTGTTCCCGTAAAAAGTGATACTTGATTGGAATGTGCTTCTTTTTTTAGTGCATCACTAGGTTCTTTGAGATACTGATGGCACTTGTATTATCATAATAGATTGGAATGGGATCATCATACTCAACCCGTATATCTGTCAGAGTTTGTTTCATCCATACAACCTGTGTACAACATGTTGTTGTTGCAATATACGAAGCCTCAGCTATAGATAAGGATACTAATGATTGTTTATTTCTTAACCATGATACTAAAAAATCACCCAATTAGAACGTTACTCCACTGGTGCTTCATCATTCATAAGTGCAACCTTCCTAATTTGCATTTGTGTAGGAAATAAGTAATAGATCATTTCCTTTTGGATACCATAATCCAAACTTTTATGTTCCTTTGAGATATCTAAAAATCCTCTTTACTTCTAAGACATGTGATTCCTTTGGTGTTGCTTGAAATCATGCCACCTGTCCAACTTCTTGCATTACATTTGGTCTAGATGTTTTCACATATAGTAAGCTACCAATCATTGACCTGTGTTTCCTCTGGTCTATAGACTTTGAATCGTCATGTTTTCTCAACTTGCAACTAGTTTTCATAGCAATGGTAACTAGTTTTCAATCAAACATTCTGAACCTCTTTAGCATTTATTTGATATACTTAGTTTGATAAATAAAAATTCCTTGGTTGCTTTGACATATATTGATGTAGAGGTTGTTGTTTGTGCTTCATTTCCATAGTTTGTAGGGAGTTTTTTCATTGTTGTTTCTGAGCATTACTATGTTTTGAATGTGAATTGTTGTATGCACTGCATGTGTCCAAAAAATATCTGTCAATTTGGAATCCATTAGCATTGTTTGAGTCATTTCATGTGTAATTATCATCCATTATGATAATGTTCATGTGTCTTTGAACCACTCTCTGAACCAATCTATGAATCGATGCTCTCATCCATTTTCATATATCTGTCCAAACCTACTAACTATTCTTAAGAATCCATCTCTGTCCATACTGTTCAAGAATTTACTTGTGCAACTGTCCATAATCTTGACCCATTTATCACTATAATATCATGAAGTCTTGATTAATCTATCAAACTGTACTTCTACTAACTGACTAGTTTGAATATGTCTTCTCAAACTCTGCAAGCTACTCGAAGGATGGTTCTTTGGTCTGTCACAGCTATCACATAGACTCCCCCTTTCTAATATTCATATTACGTGGGAGTCTCTAAGTTGGATGGCTCAAAACAATTCCTTCTTTGATGTGTATTCATCATCATCTTCATTGGTAGATTCACCATCTCTCTGATCTATGACTTCTTTCTTTATATTTGTGAATTCATCTTTCACTACAATGCCTGAAAGTAAAATATCTTGAACATGTTCCTTATTTACCTTTCCTTCCTTTCTTTTAGTTATTTTCCAAACCTTTCTGTATTTGACATCTTTCTTTTTCTCTGTAGAATTTTCTTCATCTCGTTTTATTTCTAATCTTGTGATCTCTGGTACCTTGTCTTTGTTCACATGTTCTTCCTATTTTCTTATCCATACTTTCTTATATCTAATATTAGTGTTCTCTTTCATGGAAGTATCGATCATGATTCTACAATCACTGGCTATGTGTCCATAGTTATGACATTTGTAACACTCAATGTTACATGTGTCCACATAGGCACTTCTTTCTTGAACATTTCTTTTATAATCTCTACAATCTACAACCTTATGTCCAAAATTAGTACAATAAAAACAATGGCCATAAAAGAAATTTGCATACCTGGGAGTGAATGATCTTCTTTGTGGTGTATTCCTTCTTAATTTATGCCTTGACTAATCATGATCATGATTGAATCTTATTTTTTGCTTGAACACAGATGGTCTTCTTGAAAATTCATCTTCAATAGTTTTCTTAGATTCTAGTTGACCATGATTCCTTCCTTTGAATACTTTTGCATAACTCTTTCTATTTTCTTCATTATTCTTTTCTAGCAACCTAGAGTTCTTCTCTTCATTCTTTGTAACTGATGTGAATGTTTTTGTTTCTTCAATGTTAGTTTTGAGCTTGATGGTTTTACTTCTCAATGTGACAACTTCTTCTTCAAGATTCTCAACCTCTTCTTCTTTATTTAATATCTGAGACTTCATGACTTCTTATGTTCTCTTCGCTTCTTCAAGATGAATTTTTAATGTGATTATTTCTTATTCAAGTACTTTCTCTTCTTCACCAAACTCTGACTCAATCTCGTTTAGATCATTAGTTCTTTCCTTAAGATGATATATCAATATATTCTCTCTCATTTCTTCTTCTTCCTTCTATGCTGCTATGTTGGCATCCAAACACTGCTTTTGATATTCAATATTTTCTTCGATCTTTCTGGCTTCTTCTAGTTAAGTTCTTAAGTTCTTGATGAACAGTTGGGATTCTTAAAAAATGTGAACACTTTCCTTTTGTTTCATCAATTCTTTCTTGAATGACTTTTTTTCTTCTCTTAGTTCATCTAAAGCACTAGTCAATTTTGCCTCATGATTGTCATCTTTTTCAATTTGTTTTTCTGTCTCATTTCCTTCATGGCATTCTATTTCAAGATGTCCGCATTTTTCACAATTAAAGCAAAACAACATACCTATGTTGATTATGTACTCTTCATCTTCTGAATCTGTTTGACATGGTGAACATGTTTCTTCTTGATTTGTACCTGCATCTTCTTTGGCATTTTATGAATCTGTGATGGGTGAAGAATATATGTCATGTAACTTATCCCAAAGTTCTTTGGTTGATGAACATTTACCAACCTTTTCTCTTATCAGATTATTTAATCCTTCCCAGATGAAATCCATTGCTATTTTTTTATTCTTCTTCAATTCATTCTTGGCTACATTCTTTCCCTTTTTGAACTATCATATCCTGTAACGACTGATAGCCAAATATAATGCCCCTATGCATGTAAAAATACTTTCTTCCTTATGCTGCACATCTCATACTTTAAACCATTATGACCATTAAACAATGATACTCCATTCTCAGAATAATCCATGATCTCCTTCCAGTGGTTAAATTGTTTCCTGAAGGAACCCACTCTGATAACAATTGTTGGATTACTGAGAGGGGGGGGGGTGAATCAGTAATAGATAAATTTAATCCCTTTTCACCATAAAATGAAAGTGTTATATCAATGTAGCATTATCATCCAATATTTGCAGATAAATAAACAATGAAAAAGTTAGTAATCACACACATACACAGTACACCGGTGTTTTACGTGGAAACCCAAAGAGGGAGAAAACCACATAATTATTTTTCTTATATGTCTTTTAGAATTACATTCATTATAAGCACCAACTTCATTTGTTTTACAACTGCAACTGGAAGGAGACTCCAACCCCCTAGTTTCTCAGGTTACAACCCAAGGGAAGCTCCAACTCCCAAATTCTCTGGCTACAACCAGAAGGAGGCTACAACCCCCTATGTTCTCCATCTACAACCATAAGGTGGATAAAACAAGCTATCTTATACAAATAACATGTCACAACAACCTATCCAAACAACCTAACACAACAACATGTCTCATCAATCTTATCAACCAAATCATATCTACTCACGAAGATCAATCACCAAGACAACTCTCAAATGTGTGCATCAACAAGGCATAACACAACAACTCATAATCAAATTCTACCATAAACAAGTGCCTCAACTATGCACAATAAACAAGTGCATCAACCATCCACCAACTTGTAATCAACTTGTACCATAAACAAGTGCATCAACCATGCACCAACCTCTACCTCAACCTGCACCATGAACAAGTTCATCAACCATGCACCAAGCTTGTACAAATAACATGTCACAACAACCTGTCCAAACAACCTATCACAACAACCTGTATCATCAATATTATCAACCAAATCATATCTACTCACCAAGATCAATCACCAAGACAACTCTCAAAGATGTGCATCAACCAAGCATAACACAACAACTCATAATCATCACCAAGATCAATATGTGCTTCTAATAATATACC
>SNQJ01S0062134.1:44693-68152 GCA_010110895.2 Picea sitchensis
CAAGATCAATCACCAAGACAACTCTCAAAGATATGCATCAACCAAGCATAACACAACAACTCATAATCATCACCAAGATCAATATGTGCTTCTAATAATATACCAATACAAGTATGCTATATCATCCATAAACCATGTGTCAACAATACTAATAACAAGTGCCTACAACCATGTACCAAGTATGTACCAATCATGTATCGACTACTCATCAACTATGACTCATCAATATGTACCAACATCATCAACTATACACCTCATGTATGTCCCAAGTCATCAATTACTTGTCTCAACCATGTACCCAACATGTACCTCAACCAAAATCCCTCATCAATTTCATCATCCAAATCTGATTTGAAACTTTGTAATAGATCTTGTGTATATGATCACATACTTTCAAACCTTCCTTAAATTTAACAACAAGATACTAGCATTTTCATCAAACTTTACTTTAGTCTCACATGACTAATATTGGATTAGTCAAAAACCCCAACTTGCAATAATCATAACTATGTACCTGTAATGAATAAAGATCTGAAAATGGTACACAATTTTCTTTAGTGATGTTTATGAAATTCCTTCAGATTTCACTACTTGGAAACCTCTTAGAAAAGGATTTATAGCAAAAATGGCATACCTTGTTGAATTCTGGCTTATTCTAGAGAGCAAACTTGTAGAGCATGTCCCACATGGAATATTTGTTGTAGGGATCTGAAAATTATACAAATAATAACACATACTGTAACCTAACCAATACATTTGGTCTTACTGAATTTGGATCTGTTATGAAGAAGTTATGATGTTTTTATCTGAAACACCTATTTTAGACTAGTTTCAGGACTAGCCACAAACCCTATTTTCAACAGCGTGTAACTCAAAAATGCAACGAACCACAAGCTGAAATTTGTATCACAGATACTTGGATATGTTTCCTCAATGGCCTCCCAATATTATGGTCTGAAGAATTCTAGAATAAAAGTTATTGCGAAAATGGTGAGATGACCTGTAAATAACATACCTTAGAAAGCATCATCAAAATAATTTATCCTCCTTTGAATTTTGACCTTCTTTACTTCAACTTCCCTCTGAAATTTGGCTTAGATATCCTTTGGTTACCTCAGTCACATGTATATATTCAATATTCTCAAGTGTGATTAAAATGAGAGAGCATTTCCTCTTATTTATAATTTCACGTAGCTTCCTCAAGGGGTTACCTTTTAACCATCTTAACCCACTTTCCTTATTTTAGGGTTAACCCACTTCTAATTTCTCCATTAACTTTATTATTTAAATAATTTATTTTTTATTAAATTTCACTTAAAGTACACTCATCACTTCACTTTATTATTTACCTTCTAAAATATCTTAAACTACATTGACTACTTTGACCTTTTGGGGCTTCTATATGACTCATGAGGGTTCACCAACTTCACATGGCCATAAATCTCTAACCATGAGGAGTTATGTGACATTACACATACCACTGGAAATGGAATGACATGTGCTATCCATATAGAATAGTCTTTCCTACAAATATAACAAAAATCATAACATTATCCATCAAAAAAACTTGGTGTCTCCAACTTATCATGGCCATAACTCTCGAACCGTGAGGAGTTATGTGGCGTTCCACATACCACAGAAAATAGAATGACATGTAATATCCATCTAGAATATTATTACCTTCAAATATAATAAAACGCATACCATTATACATGAAACAACCTTGGGTCCATTACCCAAACCTTTGTGCTACCAGAATTCACTACCGGAGTTTCTCCAAGGGTTGACATCAATCACTAAGGGTTGACATCAATCTACAATATCACTCTCCAATGGTTGACTTAAATTACAACCAAAAATCCATACCGACTATCCATCAACCTAAGAAAACTATCTAAAAATAATAATACTAGAGACTGTAGTCTAACCAATACATTTGGTCTTACTGAATTTGGATCTGTTATGAAGAAGTTATGGCATTTTTACTCGAAACACCCATTTTAGACTAGTTTCAGGACTAGCCACAAACCCTATTTTATAGGGAGTGTAACGCCAAATCTACAACGATCCACAAGATAAAAAAATTATCACAACTACTTGGATATGTTCCCGCAAAGGCATCCCAATTTCACGGTGTGTCATTCTAGAAAAAATGTTATTGCAAAAATGGTGAGATGACCTGTAAATAATATAACTTAGAAATCATCATCAAAAGAATTTATCCTCCCTTGAATTTCGGTCTTCTTTACTTCATCTTCCCTATGAAATTTTACTTAGATATCCTTTGGTTACCTCAGTAACTTGTATATATTGAATATGCTCAAGTGTAATTAAAAATGAGAGACCCTTGCCTCGTATTTTAACTTTCATGTAGCTTCCTCAAGGGGTTAACTTCTAACCATCTTAACCCACTTTCCTTATTTTAGGGTTAACCCACTTCTAACAACTTGTCCACTTAGTAATTTATCCATTAACTTTATTATTTAAATAATTTATTTTGTATCCACTTTGACTTATAGTACACTCATAACTTCACATTATTATTTAAATTACCTTCTAACCATCTTAACCCACTTTCCTTATTTTAGGGCTAACCCACTTCTAATCACTTGTCCACTTAGTAATTTCTCCATTAAATTTATTATTTAAATAATTTATTTTGTATCCAATTTGACTTATAGTACACTCATCACTTCACTTTATTATTTAAATAATTGTTTCTTTGCAACCGCTTTGACTACTTTGACCTTTTGGGGCTTCTAGATGACTCATGAGGGTTCTACAACTTCACATGGCCATAACTCTCTAACCGTGAGGAGTTATGTGACTTTCCAAATACCAATGGAAATGGCATGAAATGTAAAATCAATATAGAATAGTCTTGCCTACAAATTTATCAAAACTCATACCATTATCCATCAAACAAACTTGGTTCCATTACCCAAAACTTTGTGCTACCGAAATTCAATACTAGACTTTATTCAAGGGTTGACATCAATGAAAACCAACCCAAATAATAAATAATATCCCCCTTTGGAATTGATGGCAACACTCTGATGCAATAATGAAGTCATATCACTCATGCTCCCCCTAGAACCATGCCTCTGCTCTCTTTCTCCAAGAATTTACCTTTGCATCTGATAAATCTCTCCCCCTTTGTCATCAATGGAAAATGTATCTTTCCATCCGGGGCTTCTTCCCTTGACTGGATATTCTTGAAACTAAGCTCCCAACCTGAACTATCCTCTTTATGGTGCTTCCTCGTGTAAATCTAAGACATATAAGATAATCATTCAAAATGATTTATTTTGGAGTAGAAATTACTCTGAGTCTCAGATGAATATACTCAAAGGCTTCTTGTGGAAGCGGTTTTGTAAATATGTCTACCACTTGTTCTTTTGTGCCAACATATTGAACTCTGATGTTCTTCTTTGCAACCTATTCCTGTAGAAAGTGATACTTTATTGGAATGTTCTTCGTCTTGGAGTGCATCACCGGGTTCTTTGATATACTGATGGTTCTTGTATTATCACAATAGATTGGAATGGGCTCATCATACTCAACCTGTATATCTGTCAAAGTTTGTTTCATCCATAGAAATTCTGTACAACTTGTTGCTACTGCAATATACTCTACTTTGACTGTAGATAAAGATATTGATGATTGTTTCTTGCTTATCCATGATACTAAACACTCACACAACTAGAACATTTCTCAACTGGTTCTTCGTAGGTCATCAATGCAACCTT
This sequence comes from Picea sitchensis, assembly GCA_010110895.2. Classification (NCBI taxonomy): domain Eukaryota; kingdom Viridiplantae; phylum Streptophyta; class Pinopsida; order Pinales; family Pinaceae; genus Picea; species Picea sitchensis. Next base: position 48,443 of record SNQJ01S0062134.1, read on the forward strand.
TTCAATCTGCATCTATGTAGGAAATAAGTGATAGATCCTTTCCTTTTGGATACCATAATCCAAACTCTTATGTTCCTTTGATATATCTGAAAATTCTATTTACTGCTAATACATGTGATTCCTTTGGTGTTGCTTGAAATTGTGCCACCTGTCCAATGGCCTGCATTACATCTGGTCTAGATGTTGTCATATATAGTAAGCTACCAATTATTGACATGTATTGCCTCTAGTCTGTAGACTTTGAATCATCATATTTTCTCAACTTGCAACTGGTTTGTATAGGAGTGGTAACTGGTTTGCAATATTCCATTTTGAAACTCTTTAGCATTTATCTGATATACTTAGTTTGAGAAATAAAATTCATCGGTTTATTTGACGTATCTGAAGACCCAGAAAGAAGGATAGTTCTTTGTGTAATGACATTTCAAATTCATTCTACATATCCTTTGCAAATTTCTTGATGTAGAGGTTGTTGTCTGCACTTCCGTTTCTGATCATTACTCTATTTTGAATCTGAAATGTTGTATGCACTGCAAGTACAATCTCTTGAACCTGTTCCTTATTTACCGTTCCTTCTTTTCTTTTAGTTATTTTCCAAACCTTTTTGTATATGAATTCTTTCTCTATAGAATTTTCTTCATCTCGTTTTATTGTAGATCTTGTAGTCTCTGGGACCTGGTCTTTATTCACCTATTGTTTTTGTTTTCTTATCCATACTTTCTTATATCTAATATCAGTGTTCTCTTTCATGGAAGTATCGATCATGATTCTACAATCACTAGCTATGTGTCCATAGTTATGACATTTGTAACATTCAATGTTACATGGGGCCACATAGGCACTTATTTCTTGAACATTTATTTTATAATATCTGCAATCTGCAACCTTATGTCCAAAATTAGTACAATAAAAACAATGACCATAAAATAAATTTCCATGCCTGGGAGTGAATGATCTTCTTTGTGGTGTAGTACTTCTTAATTTCATCCTTGACTAATCATGATCATAATTGAAGCTACTTTGTGTCTTGAACATGGATGGACTTCTTGAAGATGTATCTTCAATAGTTTTATTAGATTATGGTTCACCGTGATTCCTTCCTTTGAGTACTTCTGCATAACTCTTTCTATTTTCTTCATTCTTATTTTCTAGCAACCTAGAGTGCTTCTCTTCATTCTTTATAATTGATGTGTATGTTTCTATCTCTTCAACGTTCTTGTTGACCTTGACTATTTTACTTATCAATGTGACAACTTATTCTTCAAGTTTCTTAACCTCTTCTTCTTTCTTCATTATCTGAGACTTCATGACTTCTTCTGTTCTTTTCGCTTCTTCAAGATGAATTTTTAATGTGGTTATTTCTTCTTCAAGTCCTTTCTCTTCTTGACCAAACTCTGCCTCAAGCTGGTTTAGATCATTAGTTCTTTTCTTAAGATGATTTCTTAATATTTTCTCTCTCATTTCCCCTTCTTCCTTTTGTGTTGCTATGTTGTCTTCCAAATACTGCTTTTGATATTCAATATTTTCTTCGATCTTTCTGGATTCTTCTAGCTGATTTCTTACGTTCTCAATGACCTGTTGGGATTATTCAAAAATGTGAACACTTTCCTTTTGTTTCATCAATTCTTTCTTGAGTGACTTGTTTTCTTCTCTTAGTTCATCTAAAGCACTAATCAATTCTTCTTCATAATTTTCTTCCTTTTCAATTAGTATTTTTGTCTCATTTCCTTCATGGAATTTTATTTCAAGATGTCCATGTTTTTCACAATTAAAGAAAAACAACATACCTCTAGTGATTATGTACTCTTAATCTTCTAAATCTTTTTGACATGGTGAACATATTTATTCTTGATTTGTACCTGCATCTTCTTTGGCATTTTCTAAATCTGCGATGGGTGAAGAATATATATCATGTAACTTATCCCAATGTTCTCTGGTTGATGAACATTTACCAACCTTTTCTCTTACCGGATTAGGTAATCCTTCCCATATGAAATACATTGCTATTTTTGTATTCTTCTTCAATTCCTTCTTGGCTGCAGTATTTTCCCTTTTTGAACTATCATATCCTATAATGACTGATAGCCAAATATAATACACTTGTGCCTGTAAAAATACTTTCTTCCTTTCAATCCACATATCATACTTTAAACCATTCTGACCATTGAAAAATTGTACTCCATTCTCAAAATAATCCATGATCTCCTTCCAGTGGTTGAATTGTTTCTTGAAGGAACCTGCTCTGATTCCAATTGTTGGATTACTGAGAGGGGGGGTTGAATCGGTAATAGAGCAATTTAATCCTTTTTAACCATATCATGCAAGTGTTATATTAATGTAACATTATAATCCAATAATTACAGAGTAAATAAACAATGAACAAATGAGAAATCATACACATACACAATAAACCATTGTTTTTACGTGGAAACCCAAATCGAGAGAAAACCAAAGAATTGTTTTTTCTTATATGTCTTTAAGAATTACATTCATTGGAAGTGCCAACTTCCTTTGTATTCCAACTGCAACTGGAAGGAGGCTCCTACCCCCTAGTTTCTCAAGCTACAACCTGAGGGAAGCTCCAACTCCCCAATTCTCTGGCTACAACCAGAAGGAGGATACAACCCTATATGTTCTCCGGCTACAACCAGAAGGTGGCTACAAGCACATGTCCTTGCCCCATCTAATTTCCCTGACATAGAAGTAGAATGATGGAACCAATATCACACTATAACTGTGAGATATAATTCTTTAAGCATGTACCAATCAACCTATAATAAACCTATACCATAAAAAAGTGCATTAACCATGAACCAACCTATACGAAACAACCTTTAATCATCCTATACCATAAACAAGTGCATCAACCATGCACCAAACTCTACCTCAATTTGTACCATCAATGAGTGCATCAACCATGCACCAAATATGTACCAATCATGCATCAAATACACATAAACTATGACTTGTCAAGATGTATCAACATCATCAACTATACACCTCATGTATGCACCAACTCATCAACTACTTGTCTCAACCATGTACCCAACATGTACCTCAACCATATACCAAATATATATACCAATATAACCATCAAAAGTTATATAGAAATACATTACACTATCCATAACCAAATAACATAAACCATTACATCAAACCATGCACCACAAMCTCACTGTTATACAACCTCTATCTCTAACATACCTCAGCCAAAATCCCTCATCAATTTCATCATACAAATCTGATTTGTAACTCTGTAACAGACCTGGTGTATATGATCACATACCTGCAAACCTTCCTTAACAAGAGACTAACATTTTCATCAAATTTTACTTTAGTCTCACATGACTAGTTTTGGATTAGTCAACAACCCTAACTTGCAATAATCATAACTATGTACCTGTAATGAATAAATATCTGAAAATAGTACACAATGTTCTTCAGTGTCATTTATACAATTCCTCTATATTTCACTGCTTGGAACCTCTCAAAAAAGGAGTTATAGAAAAAATGGCATACCTTGTTGAATTTTGTCTTATTGTAGAGAGCGAACTTGTAGAGAATGCCCCACACGGAATATTTTTTGTATGGATCTAAAAATGGTACATGTTGGATTACTGACAAGGGGGGTTAATCAATAATAGAGAAATTTAATCCTTTTTCACCATAAAATGCAAGTGTTATATCAATGTAGCATTATCATCCAATAGTTGCAGAGTAAATAAACAATGAAAAAATGAGCAATCACACACATAAACAATACACCAATTTTCTATGTGGAAACCAAAGCGGGAGAAAACCACATAATTCATTTTTGACACAACACCCCTACCTCAACAGGTTCTGCATGACCTCCCGGTATTTGGATCTTTTTGTTTCCCTGAGTCGGAATGGCTCTTTAGTTCCCACTGGAACCCTCAATACAATTAATACCACAGGTCCTTCTTAGAAGATACGTCTGTGCGAACAAGCCCTAGGCGTGAACCCCTACTAAACGTGACCACCTAGCGTGACCACAAACTTAACCTGAAGAGATGTTTCAGACTTCATGACTTTGCAATTTTTATTTTGATTCCCTACTGACTCCTTCAATTCCCAAAACCACGAAAAGGGCTAACGAGTCTTTAGTTCCTCCCTTATGCTTTAACCACGTGACCTCCAATCTAACCCTGGGGTTCACCTCTTAGCACGTCAGGATTTCATGACTCATGATTTCATGAAGTGACTCTTCTCCCATCTCCTGAAGTTCAAAATTATGACTTCTTTGCTACGGATCAACGGTCCTGAACTTTCCATGATCTGACGGTCCAGATCACGTCGGGACTTCATGTATCGGGCATTCCTGAAAACATTTTCCTCCACACTTCTGACTTCCGATATGCCAAAAATCCAATCTCCAATCAATGACTCTCATTGATTCAGATCTAACGGTTGCTAACCCACCTAAGATTACGAGTGTTGAAAGACACTCGGCCTTAACCTCCCTGCTGATATACTGGATCCAACAGTCCACGGAAAATTGGTGTTTCTCCCCCTGAGAAACCCAATCGTCCTTTAAGGTTCTTAAAGGCTCCTAGCCAAATAACTTGGCATTCTTCTTCCTGAACTTGGTTTCTACGAGGTGCCTGTGACCCTCGTCCTTCCCTTGAAATTTCCAATACTCTATCCCTTCTGACTTGAATCTTGTTGTGAACTCAAATATTTTAAGGGATTCGTGTACGCACTCCCTATGACTTCCACGATAATCTCCGATTATCTGAAATATCCAACTCTACGTACTCTTTGCGATAGAAGTTCTTCAACCACTCACTAGGTTGGAAAAGTATAAGACTTCAACCTACCTATGCACACCTTGCACGACTCTGTGCTATCCTTGCACTTCTGTTGGTATGGAAACAACGATATCTCTCCTGATCTTTTCTGAGGTAAAACTCAGAACTTGTTGACACACTCTTTGCGGACCTTCACTGCACTCCTTGCAGAAATTCTCAGGTCGAGAAATAATTGAAACTCATACTCTCCCTCTTACATACTTCATACATTCAACATGAAATCATACACATACACAACATTGAAAAAAATGCATAACAAAGCATATAAGAAAATTGTAAACATACCATTCAATAGGTGAAAACAATATTCATCACAACACCATGAAATTGAGTCAAAGCATTCTTATATTAACTCAAGTGTTCCTATACATGGGTTCTATAGAATCAACTATATTCTTATACAACTTATACAGTCTATGTTCTTCTCTGCTCTCTCTATTGGTCTAGAGCTCTACAAATTAGTTACAAAATGAGAATAATTATACAATACAATACATACGAGGGAGCTTTCTAGAGTTATCCCTCCTACAACTCTAAGCTATCAAATCGAATTAAAGCCTACATCTTCTTTTCATTGATTATATCAATTGCCTACAACCGACAGATGAGAGCATCCGCTCAATATCTGCGTTACAAATTCCAAAACATTTAAGAGCACTTATGTCTCTCCAGATATTACATTAATGTGCCATCCTTTTGAATTTCAAAATATCTTCAAAATGTGCATTGGTGTGCATCCAGTTGTCCTTTTGCTTTTGTGCTTGCTTACGATGCTCCCACATCATACTCCTCTAGCTGAAAAATTCATTGACTCCTGTCCATGAGCTCCTGCACCGTCTATCCATGTTTCTGGATATTTTCTTCGCTTTCCCAACTGGCATCTTCAATCAGGTGTCCCTTCCACTTTACCAAGTATTCAAAATATGTCTTTCTTTGGGTCTTCTTGCTAAATCTCTTATCAATGATCTTTTCCATCTGTGGATTTTCAGCTACAAGAAGCTGTTTGACCCACTGAAGTTCCTTTTGATTCTCTTATCCTCCTGCTTCATTTTCTCTGTAAGGATACAGATATGCTACATTGAATATGGTTGATATGGCCTCATCATTTGGAAATTCTATCTCATAAGAATTTGCCTCAAATTTTCTCAGAATCTTACACGGTCCTATCTTTTTCATCTTCATCTTATTATACGTTCCCCTTGGGAATATTTCCTTTCTAAGGTGTGCTAAAACTAAATCTCCCACTTCAAATTGAAACTCTCTTCTGTGTTGATCTGATCTGTGCTTATACTTCTGGTTGGAACTCTTCAACCTCTCTTTAATCTTATTGTGGAGCTCCTGCATCTCTGTTGCAAAATATTCTCCTCCAACACTTATGAACTCATTCTGCTCTAAGAATCTCAACTCAGATACTCCCCTTGGCTACATTCCATACATTATCTGGAATGGGCTCTCTCCTATGCTCCGTTTAGGTGAGTTATTATATGAAAATTCTGCTTGTGGCAGAATCCAATCCCACTAACTATGATGTTGAGCGACTAAACTCCTCAACAAGTCTCCCAAACTTCGATTTACTACCTCAGTTTGTCCATCCATTTGAGGGTGATATGCTGAGCTAAAAAATAAATTTGTCCCCATATTTTTCCATAGTTTCTTCCAGAAATGACCAACAAATTTGGTGTCTCTATTAGAGACAATACTTTTGGGTAAGCCATGAAGCTGGACAACTTCTTTGAAAAACAGATTTACAATGTGTGTTGCATCACTAGTTTTCTGACATGGAATAAAATGTTCCATTTTTTAGAATCTTTCAACTACCAAGAATATGGAATCAAAACCTCTCTATGTCCTCGAGAGTCCTAACACAGAATCCATGCTTACTGCATCCCATGGCCTCTCTGGTACTGGAAATGGTTGATACAATCCTGTATTCTGTCTTTTCCCCTTTGCGTGTTGGAAAATTCTACATTTGTTCACAAACTTCTTGATATATGTCCTCATTCCTAGCCATTAATACAAAATGTTCAATTGTGAAAATGTTTTGTCATGGCCAAAGTGTCTAGCCAATCCTCCACTATGGTTTTCCTTCAAAAGCTTTTCTCTCATAGAACTCTTTGGGATACACAACTGATTTCCTTTGAATAATAATCCATCCTGGATCAAATATTCAACCCATTGGCTTCGGTCTTTCAAAAAAGGATCCTCACATGCTTCATAAGCCTCCTTGAAATCTGAATCATCTCTGTACATATCCTTAAGGATATCAAAACCTAAGGTCTTCACACGAAACTCCTATAGAATCAAACATTTCCTGCTCAATGCATCAACAACCTTATTAACAGTTCTAGAAATGTGCTTTATAACAAAAGTAAAGTTCTGCATAAATTCAACCCATTTTTCATGCTTCTGGTTCAGTTTCTCCTATCTGGTTATAAACTGCAAGGCATGGTTGTCGCTATACAAAACAAACTCTTTTGGAACCAAGTAGTGCCTCCATTTATTCAGTGCTTGTATGACTACATAAAACTCTTTATCATACGTGGAATATTTCATCTTGGTCTCGTTCAACTTATTACTGAAGTATGAAACTTGTATGTTGTATTGACTTAAGACTACTCCAATCGCAAATCCACTTGTGTCACATCTCACTTGAAATGTCTTACTAAAATATGGCATAACCAAAAATGGTTGTCCAGTTATTTTCTCCTTTAACAACTTGAAACTTTTCTCTACTTCCTCCATCCAATGAAAAGATTTATGTCTTTTCTTGGCTGTGTCCATCATTGATGCACAAATTCCACTGAAATTTCTGATGAATTTCCTGTAAAAACTGGCTAGTCCATGGAAGCTTCTGACTTCAAAGATATTCCTTGGTGATGACCAATATTTTATTGCTTTTAACTTCTAAGGATCCATCTTCAACTTATTCGAAGAGATCATGAACGCCAAATAAATGAGTTCTTTCTTCATGAAAGATGACTTCTTTAGATTTATCAGCAACTTCTCTTGCTACAACCTCCTCATCACTAGAGTTAGGTGTCTCAAATTTTCTTCCTCAATGTTACTGAAGATCATTATATCATCAAGATACACAATTACAAACTTTCCAATGAAATCTTTCAAGACTTCATTCATTAATCTCATAAAATTACTTGGTGCATTCGTCAAACCTAACGGCATGAATAGCCATTCATACAACCCTTCATTCATCTTGAATTTTGTCTTACATTTATCATCTTCCCTCATTCTAATCTGATGATATCCGCTTTTCAAATCAATTTTTGAAAAAAACTTTGCTCCACTCAAGCAATCCATCAAGTCATCCATCCTTGTTAAAGGAAATCTATACTTGGTGGTGATTTTATTTATAGCCCTCGAGTCTGTACACATTCTCCATCCACCATCATTCTTTGGACTTAACACTGTTGGCACAACGCATGGACTCAATCTTTCTCTAATCAACCCTTTGTCCATCAAATCTTGGACTTGCTTCTTGACTTCTTCATTCTCCTACGGTGTCAATCTATACGCTACTTTTTTTGGTAAACTCACTCCTGGTATAAGGTCAATGTGATGTCTTATACTTCTGATGGGCAGAAATGAACAAGGTAAGTCGTCCACCACTATATTAGCGAAATTCTCAAGCATTCCCTGAATTTCCTTATGTAGATCATCCATCGAAGTACTGTTCAAGATGACTCTAGGTTTTCTCACCACAACGAACTGCATTTCTTCATCCTTCTTGAATTCATCCAGAAGTTCCTTCCCACTTATGAGAAGTATATTATTACTTGTTTCTTCTTTCACCTTCTTGTTTTCAATTGGAAACAACATATGTGTTCTACCATTCTTCTCCAAGGTATAGGTTTTTTTTCTTCCGTCATGAATAAAATTCTTGTCATATTGCCATGGTATCCCAAACAAAAGATGACAGACATCCATGGGAATAAAATCACATAAAATCTCATCTCTATATCCCCCTATCTTAAGTTCAACTAAACATTGTTTAGTGATTATTACCTGATGTCCTTTTTGCAACAATGAAACCTTGTATGGGCTTGGATGTGCAACTGTCTCCAACTCTTGCTTCTCCACCATCTATGTGGATACTAGATTATTTGTGCTTCCACTGTCCACAATTACCTTGCATACCCTATCCTTGGTATTGCAAGAAGTTCTGAACAAATTGTTCCTTTGGACTGGATTCTCTATCTCCTTCTCTGGCTTCAAGAGAATTTTCCTCATCATTAAGGATCTTCCACCTTCTGCATCTTCTGCCTCAACATTTTTCCTTTGTGCTTCTGAAATGTGAGCTTTGCCTCCTCCATCTCTTTTTCTATAGGGATATCCAAAATATTTGTGTTCGATCTTTCCACAGACAAAACACTTTATTTCACCACCTCTGCCTCTTCCTCTTCCTCCGGCTTGAGGAAAAGTGTTCCTATCGGCATACTCTCCTCCTTGTGAGATTCCTCCCCTTTCTAGGTGGTTATGAAGTCTATTTTCTTCATCCTTGGGCTTCTGTACTCTGTCCTGGGCAATTTCTTTGCCTCTGCACTGAATTCTACCTCTTCCCCTTTGACCTTTCTTTTGGGCCAATTTTACTTCTTCCTTTGAAGCAATTTGGTAAGCATATTCTACATTTATGATTGTCACCATTCTCATCTCATCTTGAATTTCATATCTCAAGCCATTCATGTATCTGGAAAATTTTTCATCATCACTCTCACGATGACAAGCTCTGATGTTGAGTCTATAAAATTCCTCAGTGTATTCCTTCACTGTCATCCCTTTCTGTCTCAAATTTTTCATTCTTCGRAACAGATTAATTTGGTAATCCCTAGGTATAAACTTGGATTTCATMTTTACAACCATCCTATTCAATATTTTGATTCGTTGTTTTCCTTTGCAATGCCTGTCAACCTACAGTTCATCCCACCATAGTGTTCCATGCCCTTTAAGTCTAGTGACAACATGTTTTACTTTCTTATCTTCTTCGACATCCTCATAGTCGAAGTATTTATCCAGAGATTTAAACCAATATAGCAGCTCCTCAATGTCTAAGTTTCCTTCATACATCGGGATGTCCATTGTTTCTCTGGCCCCTATTCTTGTAACAACTTTGAATAGACGCTCCTCTATAGCATCTTCGGCTACAACTTCTTCTTCAGCTCCAACCTCATTTTCACTTTCGACCTCACTAATATCTCCAGTATTAGTTGTTCGTCTCTCTGTTGTCTTCATAGCATCCAATCGAGCATGAAGTTCTGTCATTTCCCTTTCCACGGATAGATAGGGCATGGGTCTCTCTTGACGTCTTCTTGGTGGCATTCTTTCAATATTTCCACGCAAATTCAAATTACAATTGTTTTATATCTTTCCTCTACATAAAAAAAACGTTTTTAGCTGAGCTCTGATACCACTTGATGCAACACCCCTGCCTCAGCAGGTTCTATGTGACCTCCTAGTATTTGGATCTTTATGTTTCCCTGAGCTAGAATGGCTCTTTAGTTCCCGCTGGAATCATCAATACAATTAATACCACAGGTCCTTCTTAGAAGCTACACCTTCATGAGCAAGCCCTAGGCGTGAACTCCTACTCCACGTGACCACCTGGCATGATCACAAAATTAACCCTAAAATATGTTTCAAATTTTTTGACTTCACAATTTCTATTGTGAGTCCCTACCGACTCCTTCGATGCCTGAAACCTCAAAAATGGATAACGGGTCTTTAGTTCCTCCCTTATGCTCTAACCACGTGACCTCCAATCTAACCCTAGGGTCCACCTCTGAGCGCGTCAGGATTTTGCGACTCGTGAGTTCATAAAGTGACTCTTCTCCCATCTCCCGAAGTTTGAACTCATGAATTCTTTGTTATGGATCAACAGTTCTAAACTTTCCATGATTTGATGGTCCAGATCGCGTCGGGACTTCACGTATCGGGGATTCCCGAAAATAGTTTCCTCCACACTTCTGACTTTCGATATGACAAAACTCCAATATCCAATCAACGACTCTTGTTGATTCAGATCTAATGGCTTCTAACCCACCTGATATTATGAGTGTTGAAAGACACTCACCCTTAACCTCCCTGCTGATCTACTGGATCCAACGATCCACGGAAAATAGGTGTTTCTCCCCCTGAGAAACTCAACCGTTTGTTCAAGTTCTCAAAGACTCCTTGCCAAATAAATTGGCTTTATTCTTCCTGAACTTGGTTTCTACAAGGTTCCTATGACCCTCATCCTTCTCTTGAACTTTCCAAGACTTTATCCCTCCTGAGTTTGAATATTGCTGCGAACTCAAATATTTTAAGGTATTCTTGTCCACACTCCATGTGACTTCCATGATAATCTTTGATTATCTGAAATCTCCAACTCTATGCACTCTTTGCGACAAAATTCATTCAACCACTCATTGGGCTGGAAAAGACTAAGACTTCAACCTTCCTGTGCACACCTTGCGTGACTTTGTGCTATCCTTTCACTTCTGCTGGTATGGAAACAACGATATCTCTCTTGATCTTTTCTGAGGTAAAACTCAGAACTTGTCGACACACTCTTTGCGGACCTTCACTGCACTCCTTGCAGGAATTATCAAGTCGAGAAACAATTGAAAATCATACTCTCCATCTTACAGACTTCATACATTCAACATGAAATCATACACATACACATTATTGAAACAAATTCATAACAGAGCATATAAGAAAACTATAAACATACCATTCAATAGGTGCAAACAATATTCATCACAACAACATGAAATTGAGTCAAAGCATTCTTATATTAACTCAAGTGTTCATGTACATGGGTTCTATAGCATCAACTATCTACTTATACAAATTATACAGTCTGTGTTCTTCTCTTCTCTCCATCTTTCTCTACAACTCTACAACTTAGTTACAAAATGAGAATAATGATACAATACAATACATACGAGGGAGCTTTCTAGATTTTTCCCTCCTACAGCTCTTTTGACACAGGGGTAGACCTAGGGTTCATTTCTAACAGTGCACCAACAAGCCCTAACTATTGGCCCTTTAGGAAACACCTGCAAAGAATATGCAGTCTCACCCGAAGGAGCTACAGGGGGTTGTAGGACACAGGTGTCTACAATCAGAGGAAATGAAAAGTGGATCCAGGGAAACACTCTCACACAGATCTAGTGATCCTTTATATTTATTAAGCCTACTGTGTGAACTATATCTCAGATCTAACACAATATTCCATTAACAGTATATCATAGGTCAGAATAACACAACATCCATCACACACAACAATGGGATATACATGGTTCACCCTCTCCCTAGGGCTATGTCCACATAATTGCGCTTTATAATATATTAGGTGAAAGATTACAATTCTATCTACGCTCTTAGCTTGCAGATCTCTCTCTTTCTCTCTTCTCTCTATCTCCCTTCCCTACGCACCCAGCTGCGGGGTTGATCTTTGCACCCAGCTGAAGATATTACAATACAGACTTCCCTCACCACACAATATTTCTCTCTCAGCAATAACAAAAACCACTCATCATAACATAATCGAACCCATATTAGGTCCTCTTGAGATTTATTTATACATTACAATATCTCACCAACAGCCTTAGGCTGAAGCCTAGGTGTTAAAACCCTAGATACCAAGACCCTAGGTGTCTAAAACCCTAGGTAAACTTGACCCACATTTTTAGGGCTTCGCCAGCATGTCTTTCCTTCTCTCCTGTAAGGTGATCCAAAGCATCTACTGATGGATTTTTCCACTTGTTGAGTTGTCCATGATCCATCTTCCTTGTTAATCTATCTTCCTCGATCTCTTAATTCAACGACTTGCTCTCTTGTACTTTGCTCCATATTTTCTTCTTCTTTGGCCAATTCGACCTAATCTCAGTCAGCAAGTCTTCCTCACAGATCGCATTCCATCTTTTCTCCCTTAATATTCACTTCTATCCATAACCAAGGGCCAATATCCCCCCAACACTCACCTGTGACTTGTCCCAAGGCACTTTGATCAGAACCTTCTGTTTTACTTCGACTTCAGACTGCGTAGCATTGCCTATGCTTCCTTCTCTATTCCTCCACCCTATGTGCAGACTATCTTTCTTGTGTCTGGTACCCAGTCTCAACTACACCTGGTACCTAGCCCCTTTTCCTTCTACCTTTATCAAGAGTTGTGAGGCATCTGGTTGTCATAGTACAATTTCAACTGACTCCCATTCACCAATCCTTCCTTCCACTCCCCATTCAAACTCTTCAGCTACATAGCTCCTCCTTCTATAACATAGGAAACCTCATATGGCCCCAACCAATGTATTCTAAACTTCCCTGGATGCATCATGAACTTGCTATCATATACCAATACCAGATATCCTTACTTAAATTCTTTCTTCTTGATATGTCTGTCATGGTAGGCCTTTTCTCGTTCCTTCTGAACCTGCTGATGAAATCCTACAATAAATCTATCTTCTTCTAGTTCAAGCAACTGCATGATCCTCTCTTTAACAATGCTAGTGTCAACCATATCTATAAAGGATGCAATTATTAAGCTAGGAACTAAATATTCCATGGGTACAACTTCTTCTAAACCATAAACCAACTTAAATGGGTTATGCATTGTCAGCTTCTTACAAGTAGTTCTATAGGCCCATAACATTGATGGTACTCTCAAATCCCAATCATCTCTATTCACACTGCAAATATTTGTCAACGCTATCTCCAAGATCTTGTTGAAAGCTTCGACCATCCCATTCGCACATGGGTGGTAAGGGGTGCTCTTCTAATGATGAACTTCAAATTCCTAAGTCAGGGCTTCAATAGTCTTATTAATAAAATGTGTACCTTGATCGCTCATCGGGGTCTTTGGGCATCCAAACCTGGTTATGATGTCATCAAATATGAAGCATGCAGTTGTAGTTGCACCATAGTCCTTAACTGCTCTTGCCTCGACCCATCTAGTCAAATACTCTATTGAAGTGATTATGTACCTTGCTCCTGTGCTCTTTCTTGGTGGGTTTATAGGTCCCACGAAGTCAATGGCCCATTTCTCAAATGAATTTAAGGTAAGTTGGGGTGCTAACAACATTTCATCTCTTCTTGAAGGTTTCCCAACTCTTTGGCATACATCATAGGCTCTGTGATAATCCTTAGCATCTCTGTGTAAAGTGGGCCACCGGAGGCCATCTCTAAGAACCTTCTGCGTTTTTGCTTTTCCTATGTAGTGTCCTCCTACGATTCCTTCATGAGATTTTGCTAAAATTGGTGGATGTTCTTCCTCCATAACAAATCTTCTCAGGATCTCATCAGGTCCCATATTATATAGTTGTCCAACTATAAGTAAAAAATATGCAGCGCGCACTACTAGTTGTTTCTTCTGAATGACTATGTATTCGTGAGGTGATATTCTTGTTTATAGGAACTGAACTATCTTGGTGAAGTGATCATCAAACTTTCTAATGGCCATCAACTGTGAATCCGATAGTGTATCCTCCAAAGTAGTAGATTCCTCTCCATGTTCCAACCTAGACAAGTGGTCGGATCCCTTTTTCATCCTTCCTGGCTTTAACACAATTTCAAAATCATAATCCTGAAATAACATAAGCCATATGCATATCCTTTCCCCCAACACTAGCTTGTTGACTAGGTACTTCAGCATGGAGTGATAAATGAACATCTTAAAGTGTCCTCCTAACAAGTAGTGACGAAACTTCTACAGTGCATACACCATGGCTAAACCTTCTCTCTTAGTGGTGGTGTAATTTATCTCAGTTGTTGAGAGATTCCTACTAGCAAAGGCTAACGGGTGGTCAATATCTCCTGCTCCTGGTTGTGCTAATACTGCTCCTAATGGAATAACATATGCATCGACATGCACATGAAATTCCTTGCTCCAATCTGGAAAAACCAGAATAGGTGCAATAACCATTTTTTGTTTCAGTGTGTCGAAGCTCTGCTGACATTCTTTTGTCCAATGAAAATAAAATCATTTCTTTAGAAGCTTCTCCATAGGTGTCGTAATCTGTGCATAGCCCTTAATTAACTTCCTGTATTATATAGTATGTACCAGTGCAGTGTACAGCTGTTTAAATGAAGTAGGAGGGGGTAAATCAACAATAATGGAAATCTTAGATGGATCTACCAGTAACCCCTGATTACACACAATATGGCCCAACAACACTCCAAAGGGAAAAAACAATATGTATTTCTTCAAGTTCAGGGAAATCTAACATTTCCTACACTTATCCAACATTATTATTAAGCATTCAATATGGTTTTTCAATAAGCTAAAAATAGTCCAATCATCAAAATAGGCTTCCGAAAATTTATGTAAAAAACTCCTTGAATGCTTCGACCACCACCCTAGAAAAGATGGTTGGTGCATTCTTCAGTACAAAAGGAATCACTGTATACTGGTAGGATCCCCATTCTATTGAAAATGTGGTCTTATGGTGATCTTCCTTGGCAATCCTGATCTGATGGTATCCTAAAAATCCATCAGTGAAAGAGTAGACTTCCTATCCTCCCACGTTATCTAACACTTCGTTAGTAAATGGTGTAGGGAATGGATAATGTATACATGCATCATTCAACTTACTAAGATCTACATAGATCCTAATCTCTCCTATTTTCTTATCCTGAACCACCATAGGCCTAATCTACTCTGATTCATCAAGAGGTTCTATGATTCCTGCTTCCAACATTCGGTCTAATTCAATCTTCATTTTCTCCTTATATTTAGGGTTCAATCTATAGGGTCTTTTCTTAAATGGCCTTGCATCTGGTTTCAAGGGGATCTTCATCTCTCCCATGGGCCCTTTAATACCCTTCATATCAGTGAACTTGGTCGGAAACAAGTCCTGATATTCATGCAGTAACTATGTGATATTATCAATAGTGGCAGCATCCCAATAATATACAACATTAGCAAGCTTAGGTGCTTGCTTTGTTACAATATTAACTTTCTTGATTTTTATTGGTTATCCAATAAAAGGTAGTTCGACTCCTGGTCGTTCTATGTCTCTTTGTCCTTCTGTTTCTGCGATGTTCACATTCCTAGGATCATCGTCTTCATCGACATTGATATTGTAACATCCTTGCAGTTTTTGAAGAGGTGCAGTCCATTCATCCTATTCTTGCTCCACATGGAGGCTAGGTGCTTCCTAAAATACTTTATGTCTTACAACCTATAAATCTTGATCTACCAAAGGGTGTTGAATTTCAAATAAAAATGTTGCTAAAAAATTATGAGTCATACCTTGCCAATCTGCAGTGGTGAGGTGCAATTCCGCTTCAAGGTACCAGTTGATAGGCATTGTCTCTAGACTATTGATGAATTTATGCACCCACTTCTCTTGAGGAATGAAACTCCAAGCCTCCTCACAACCTCACACATGTTCTTTCAGACAACTTTGACCTGTGTACCTAACTTCACATCCTTCGAATTATTCTAAAAATCGTGCTTTCATCAAAGTGTGACATTGTATCCAGTTCACGATGTTCCTTTTATGTGTTCCCCACCATCTGGCTAGAGTATCTTTCAAAGCCTTGTCCAGTACCAACAATATCTATTGTACTGGTACAGTTTCTTCAAATTCCAATAAGAAAGTTTCTAAGTGATTCAAACCATCAAATGTGGGTAAATTACATACTTCTGTGTCGATCAAGTGAAATTATCTAGTCAATCTAGCACATCTTTGTTTAGATACTTTATACATTTTATTCTTTCAGTTCTCTAGTGCTTCTTCTTAGTCTGATGAACATGTGTTGTCACTTCGCCAGCTTAAATTCCCATCTGATGTAGGATTAATGTAATCATGTTGTCTTGTTGTCCGTTTGTATATATTCTCCAACATATATGCGCAGTATTATTCTCTGATGGGCTCTATGTATCTGGGACCTTCCTCAGGATCCAAAGGTGTGATGGCCCTAAGGCCATCACCTTCAAACATTGTTCTTCTTTTCTTCAATTCAACAACAATAGAATTGTTGAAATCCCAATCAATTCCTAACAACGTGGGGTAAGGACAACTATCATTGGCTATCTCAATCACCTCAAAGTCCACAAATGTTTTGACCCCATCGATGTCCACAAGGACATGTTCCAACCTTTTGAAGGGGCTCACAGGCTACTGATTGGCCATCCTAAGCCTGATAGGGGAATAAATCAACTTAGGTTTTCCCATCAGTGCCCAAGTCTTCTTCGTCATAACATTGACCTCTAACCCTAAGCCGGGGACCACATAATATATATCATAATCTCCAATTTGATCATTAAGGTGTAGTTCCTCATTTGTCCTTCTCTTTTTGGATAGTTGATGTACTAATTTATTCAATAGAGGATATACCTTTCCTATCTCATACTGTTTGATCAAGTTTTGTATCTTTTGTAACAATCTCTCATCCTTTATCAAATTAATGCAAGTGCATAAAAATTCCATGAGTCTGCTTACCTCTTTTCCTTCTCCAGGCAAAGAAAACTGATCAAAGGCCAGGGGCATTCCACATTCTCTCACTTTTGGTTGTGCCATTGATGAAGAATCCTGATCTCTTCCAAACTTGTTTATTACCTCTTCAAATTCCTTCTTCTCTCTCTTTGTATCAAACTCTTATGTCTTCTCTACGACTTTTATAATTCTTGATTGTTCTGTAGTCTTCCCTGGAGTCACCTTGTCTTCTCCTGTAGCACTGCCTCCTCTAGTGATAACAGTGACTCTGGGATCTTCTCCATGAGGTTCTTCTATGATTAGATGTACTTGTTGGTTTCCTCCTCGTCTTTCCTAAAGTTTAGCTAACAATGCAGGACAATCTTCTATGACATGTTCAAATGAATTGCAGTAACTGCAAGTGGTACAAGGGTTCTAATAGTCTCTTGCCAAGTGACCTGGATGTGCACAGTTGTAAAAAATGATCTGTCCTTGACCTTGACCCATGCCTCCTCCTCATCCTCTTCCTCTGAATCGACCATGAGGGTTGAAGTTTCCTCTTCCCGGGGAGTTATACTATGTAGTGTTCCCTTCTTGTTGTACTTCGCCTTGAATTTTGTAAATATCCCTTGATCTTTCATGCAAGAGGTTGTAGGATATGAATTCCTTCTCATAATCACCCACAGATTTATAGAATGTGTAGTAGAGGTTCATAGGTTTTTGAACATACTTTTGCATGTAATATCATTCTCCAGGGTGATGTCTATTTCTACATACCTTGCACTAAGGTAGAGTAAATTGCTTCAAAGGGCTCAGAGCTCCAGAAGCCAAATATTCATGAAATAGGGGACAATGCTCCTTATCATGGCCTTATGATTTTCATATAATGCACCAAATGTCTTCTCTCTTATCGTTTCCCTTATCGTTTTTCATGTATTCGACCTGCAGTGATAAGCTAGTTAGCTGACT
This sequence comes from Picea sitchensis, assembly GCA_010110895.2. NCBI lineage: Eukaryota > Viridiplantae > Streptophyta > Pinopsida > Pinales > Pinaceae > Picea > Picea sitchensis. The sequence goes on from SNQJ01S0062134.1 coordinate 66,660, forward strand.
CAAGATTTGACTCATACCTAATATGGATTCTCCCATAAGGGTTGCTTCTAGTTTCATGGCGATATCCAATGCCTCAGCCTATGAAGCAATATTCTGCTGCATCAGAGGGACTATGATGTGTGGTAAGAGGGAAGCAATGCACCATTCCTTGTTCTTCTCGTCTGGGATCTGAAAAGTCAGCCAACCCGTTAAGGTCTTAAACCTCTGATCCAACTCCTAAATAGGTTCAGCTACTCTCTGCTTGATTTCTTTCAATTTTGTAATGCATTTTGACTTCGAATTGGTTTTCTTGAATTCTACAATCAACGCAATATTGATCTCATTCAGTGGTTTAGGCTGTGTAATTCCTTGGAAAAGTTTCATGTACCAACTCAGTGTGCGGTCTCTTAGGGTGGTACTAAACTGATCTCTCTTAACAGATTCATCGATGACATTCTTAATACTTCATACAACTTCACATAGAAACTGTTGTTGGTCATGATCTTCAGATCCATCTCCTCTAAAGGTGGGTAACCTCATCTCATCTTCCATAGATATTCCTAGGGTTCCTGATCAGCTCTGTACTGAACTACTTGTAACAGTGCTCTGAGTACTTTGATTACTCTGGTTACATAATGTTGTTGAAACAACAGGAGGAGTAATAGTACTTCCTTCAACAACCAGTGCAATTCCTGAGGTCTCTTATTCTTCTTGGCGAGGTTCTTCAGTCTTTTCTTTTCCTAGCCCAACAGACCCTGAATGTTCCTCATTTAGTAGCTCTTCCTCTTCTCCACTATAAAACCCTTCTTCTTGTATAAGAGGTTCGTGATATTTCTCAAACAAGTTCACCAAAGGAACTTCTCTGAAGATCCTTCCACTGTGTGTATGTCCAACCTCTGTGTCATTGTCACTATCTGAATTCTTGAAAATTATAATTTTCTATCAGACCCACTACTGTATTTTGAAGATGTTCTTCTCATGCAATAACATCTTGATCTTCAACTTCAAGAATTTTCCTCTAGGTCCCTTAAATAAATATCTCTCTACTTGGCTATATGATTCTACCCTATCAATAGAAAACTCTATGATATACCCTCCAATGGTACTGTAATGACCCTTTTCTTATTAATATGAATAATTTCATAAATAATCCTAAACATTAGCTAAATTATAATTAATTATTATATAACCTTAATTAATTATACGTTATGAATTAATCATTTTGATTATAATTAGCTGAAGTATGATTAACTCCTTGATTAAGGGTTAATGAATGATTTATTATTAAATGAAACATTAAATGATTAAGTATTAAACTAATGGTTAGTGATTAATTGATTATTAATTAAGTAATTGATTAATTATGTATTAAAAAAATGGGGGAAAAATAAAATATAAGGTTAAATAGGGTTACGTATCCCATGAGGGATAACGTAACCCATACGTAAAAGGGAACATTAATTAAAGGATAAGATAATTAATATGAAATAAATGATGGATGGAGCATTAATAAA
>SNQJ01S0062135.1:0-10049 GCA_010110895.2 Picea sitchensis
AAGGTGTTGTAGTGTCTCATTGATGGGTTCCTTTGTAGAGGGTGTGTGGTACCTTCATTCACAATGCACTTTTTCCAAGCCCAATAATTTCCATTATTTATTCTTTCATAATTTTAAGGGGAGGTTGAAGGTCACTGCTCTGGAGTGGTGACCAGATGAAGGCAATGTCACCCAAAAACACCAAGTGGAAATGCGAAGGTTGGCTCGTGATGCGACCCCCTTTCTCTCAACTATGCAACTGAGAGCCATTACTCTGGCTTTTGACCAGATGATGGCAATATCATACCGCTAGATATTCATGGACATGATAGTTTGGCTCGTGATGAAACCTCCTATCCCTCAACTAACCTTTTAATCATTCTTTATTATATTTTGGGTCCCCTTTACTCAAAGATAAGAGTTTCACTGATTTCATGGGTGATCCCTTGGTGAAGCATCTGGAAGGTTTATACAAGGCTTTTATCTTTTACCTGAGATCAATCCCTTTGGGCCTTTATCCCCTTCTTCCCATAGAATGACGGACAACCCCTTCTTGGGTCAATATAACCTAAAATCCCAAGAGATAAGGAAATGGAGGGGAATATTTATGGGAAGTGGTAAGTATGGTTGGGAACAATATGATGGATCTTTAAGGGACTTCCTAGTAGAAAAACCATCCCCAAGGAATACCAATTACTAGGGAACAATGTCAACTACTAAGGTGAAGTAGGGAAAAATTCATAATGTCAAAGCATATATCATGAAATATAAAGAAATGTAAGATAAAACATACTCAATTGGCTTAAATATTGAAATGATTCTCACCATAATACTGAATTTTACCTCATGGAGCAAGGCCCACTGCCTTTCAGAAGCCAAATGATGTGGTGGATGCCATCTATAAATCTGTGACCATTTGGGGTGGTGAGAGGGGTTTCCATCTATGAAAAAGTGTAATGTTGGTCATGTAGTCTCTCGACACTCCATATATGCAAAATGAGGGCCTCGAGACATAATTTCCTTAGTTATCCACAAAATGGGGACAACAATACCCCACATAAAAGGAGAGGAAGAGGGGTTCCAATCTAGTTATATAACATAATAGTTGTTAAGTCCTACTTAGATTGGATCCCGTGTTGAATCCACGACCCCATGTGCATCACCAACATATGAGATAATAGTTGAAGACTTATAAAAAAAACTTATAGTTAGCAAGGGAGGACATAGTAGTAGCAATCAGAGTAGTGAAAGAAGTTCACAGATCCAGAGTCAACCAACATTGCCTAGAGGAGGTAATACCCAAAGTAACATGGCATGTGTAGAAAACACACTCAAACTGCCTGAGTTGTAGGGAGTTGGGTCAGAGGACCCATACCAACATCTATTTGTGTTTGAGACAATTTGGGCTGCCAAAAATGTCCAGGATGAGGTTGTAAATATTGTGCAATTGGAAACAACATTAGAGGCCACGAATTAGTCTGGTATATGAAATTACAGAGTACCACTTCTACAGGACAAGCCAAGACTTTGGCATAAATTAGACAAGCATTGTTGAAAGATTTCAAGAAGCCAAAGTCCAAGTTTCAGTACATTATAGAGTTGAAGGAAATCAAACAAGTACATAATGAATTAGTCCAGGATTATGACAACCGTTTTGAGGATCTAATGGGTAGATTGACGTTTCAGATCCCAGATGTTGTGTCTGTTTCGTCACTTTGGTGATCAAAACAAGGGAACTTGCATGCCTAGTTGGGCCTGCTAGACAAGACAGAGGCTAGTGCATGAGTTAAAAAAACCAAGAACATGAAATAAACAAGTAAACACACTAAAAACAACTAAGGAAATAAAACTAGAATGCATAAGAAACTTTTAGAACCATAAACAAAAAACCAATGACCAAGATTATACCACCAATGGATAACTATATTAGTTGGAAAAAAACCATAGAGAAATGAGGACTTATGAGTCCCCTCTTCGTCCTTGGGATGGCTCTTGAGTTCCCTAATGGAGAGCTCTTCTTACAATGGTAGAAAATAAAGCAATTGTTGAAGAAATCAATGCCTATTCCCTCAAGAGGTGAATGGAATGGCCTATTGGAATGTTGCTAGAATGCTCCAAGGAGAAAATAAGATTCTCAAGGGAGGATAGAGGTAGCATAAAATTACTATGAAAATCTTAATTTCTTAGTGAACCCATGGCCTCCATTTATAGCATTTCCTCAAGGCAATATTCAACTGGTTCTTAGTGTGAACAAGGGGCTCTTTAGGGAACCCTTTGGTCCTTGACCAACCCCGCATTCGGATTTAGCTTAGATATGAAGGTCAAATCAAGTTGGGAGATGGTCCATAAGTGGTTGAGGGGTCGACAAGAACCATAAATGTGTTGTTCACGGGAGTGCACAAATTTTCTCGTACAAAGTCACGCATATGGTGCATTGTGCACTCTATGATCTTCTTTGTCCCGTGCACTGTGCGTGCACTTCCTTTAGTGAGTTAGAGCATGCCAATTTTTACCCAATTGTATAGTTTTTTCCTCTTGGAAATTCATTTTGGTGCTGGAGGTGAACTAATAGTTCTTTGACATAGCTATATTTCTGTAACCATTTGCGTGCAATGTTGTGAATGGAATTTCAGTGATAACACTAGATAAACAACATCAAGAATGGTTTATTGCGTGAATTCTACCACACATTCATAGGTTGTTGATTCAACATAAGGTTGCATCGCAACTTGGAGCTTTAAAAATTGCATTGAAATTGGAAGCATCCCCTTTAAGAGACAGTGGAGGGATGGCGCAGGTCTAGAAGTAGTAACTACCTTAAAAATTCAATTAGCATAACTCACAAAAGGAAATGAGAAACGAGAACAAGTCTGGTGTACCAAGTGTAGGACTGAAGGCCACCACAAGGATGAATGCCCAACATTCGCGTAGTATTTGAAAAATGGAGCACCGAATCCATTACAAGGAGGGGAATATTGTGAAATATGTAAGAAATGGGGACACCATCCAACTGAGTTTCCATTAGTGCGTAAATACTAGAGTGCGCCAATGAACTTATTTTGCAACTTCTGCAAGTCAGTCGGTCATGAAGAGAAGGATTGTCGCATGTTTGATTTGATGAGGGAGCACACTTTAAACATGTACAAGATTCAAGAGGAGAACACCATGACAAAAGGAGGTGGTCCATAGTATAATAATCATAGAGGATTCAATCTAGGAAACATAGGGAATTTTGGTAGAGGTCGAGGAAAAGGAAATTTTGGCAGAGGTAGAGGACTGATAATATGTTACAACTGTAATCAACCAGGACACTTAGCCCACGACTGCCTGAATCTGTGTACAACGTGCACATACTGTAGAGAACTGGACCGTGCGACTAAGGACTATCCTCAACTACTTGCAAAATGACATGCAAGAGGGAATCAAAACCAAAACCTAAATTAGAATGTACATAAAATATTATCCAAAAAATGCAATGAAGGACCTAGAATAGCAGTTCTTACGCATAGAGGAGCTAGAACAAGGAATGATGCGATAAATGGAGGGTAGCAAGTTGAGTAATGGGTAAGGAAATTAGCAGGACCTATTCCAACCTTCGACACTCAACAAGAAAATGAGATGTATCAGAGAGCAAGAAAAGAGATACTAGGAACATATTGGGTAGCGTCAACATCATCTGCGCCTCATGTCTATGATCACATGATGCTAGAGAAGCCACTTGGAAAGGTAAGTACTCTAAGAGAATTATTGAGAAGTTGCGTTGAGATAATGAAAGATAAACTGCACTAAATGAATTATATGAAATGATTGTCCATTCCACACAAGGAAGAGAAACTCTTATCACAAAGAGGGTAGTGAATCAGGTACTGTGTAGAAAGAGGACCAATGAAGAATTCATAGTAAGTGCGCAGATTAGGGAATATGATGTGGATAACGTTATTTTAGACTTGGAATCTTATGTGAATGTATTAACAAAGAAGACCTGGGAGATGATGGGGAAGCCCAAGCTAATTTGGTCTCATGTTCAGTTAAGGCCCGTAAATTAGCAAAAGATAGTACCAATTGGTCGATTGACAGGAGTACCTACGAATATAGATGGGGTGCACTTTGTAACAGACTTTGAAGTCATTAAGATTATGGATGATAGTCAACCATATCCAACATTGATGGGACTTGAATGGGAATTTGATTACCAGGAAATCATTAATCTAAAGAGGAGGGAAATGATATTTGAGGTAGGAGACTTAAAGGATAGTGCACCATTGGATCCAACAAAATGAAAGAGGTACATAGAACCAACAAGAGGGATCGACATTGACAACTTGTATAACATGAATGCATAGATGGATGATTATGTTAACCCCATTGCATATGGTCCAATAAGTTGGAGAAGTATTAGTTTATGTGTTTCCGATTCAGAGGAAGGTCTGGAACATTGGCAGCAGAGGATGCACGAAGTATCAACTAGACGATGTGTGTGCATAACTCAATCATTGCATTGGATTGGAACATAGTTATGTGATCCTCCCATGTATGATGGATTAAATGACATAAGCTTGTTTGTAAAGGCATTTGAGTTGCAGGTACCTGAACAACAAAGGTTGTTGGCACTAGATGTTTTCCTAAAAGTGACTCCACCCAGATGGTTGGTTGCACATAGAGAGGGGATGGAAGATTGGTCGCAGTGTCTAAGACTAAGACAAGTGAGATTTGGTACTGAATTATAAAATATTGTGCAGAAGTATATAGGGGAAAGTGACCCAATAGATCATGTGGAGCATTCCAGAAACAAATGGAGTTTGACACTGATGGAGGAATGGATACATAGGTTTATACATACATTGGATACAATTTCGAAGAACTGGTATTTGGAATTGGAAATGCAGAGAGAAACAACAAACCAGAACGATATGAATCATAGGCATGGATGATTTTAGGGGCTAAATTTTGCTCATGGGCTAATTTTCCTTGGTTTTTCCAAAAATGAGATTCGCGATTTTAAAAATGATTCGCCCAATTTCTATAGGATAAAATTATTTTACCTTAAAAATCGCCAAAATTTAATAAAAACTATATAAAATCCTTAGAAATTTGAATATTTTTAAAAAAATATCGCCAAACGTTTATAGTTGGCATATGAAGGATTAGTAAGATTCGCCAAGGTTTCTACATTTTAAAATAAATTTCCATCTTTAAAATCATCCTTGATCATAGGTTCAAGGTAACATATACATTTGAACATGAATCTCCATTAATAGATGAAATATTATAGGCTATTCGAACCTAGATCTTGTTAGAAGAAGGGTTGATGGAGGTGGTACCAGTGTGCAGTGCGCACAAGGCTTATATGACTATCCATGAGTTACTGGAGTGTTACAATGTTACTAAAGAAGAAGATGAGGAAGATCCCAAGAATGTGCAAGTACTTGAAAATGAGGGAGAATGGGAAGTAGAAGGGCCAGAGCCTGAGTCCGTTGTGTACACACAATGAGTAAAGATGTGGAAGGTAAACATTGGCACATTAGAGAATCCAAAGTTTGCGCAGATAGGGGATTATTAAAATGATGAAATGATAGAGAAGATTGCATATTTACTGCGTGAGTATCAATATATATTCCCAACTACATTATTATAAATGAAAGGGATAGTTTGGGAATTAGATGAGATGAATATCCCTTTAAAATCGGGTGCTAAATTGATGCAACAGATACCTTACAGGTTAAATTTGAAGTACAAAGAGAAGGTGAAAGAGGAAATAGATAGGATGTTGGACACAAGGATTATTGAACTAGTGGTGGAATTAGAGTGGATGAACCCAATGGTAGTGAAAGACAAGAAAACAAGGGGAATCGAGATTTGCGTGGATCTAAATAAGATGAATGATGCATATTTACATGATCCATTTCCTACACCATTCATAGATGAGGTACTGGAGAATGTAAGAGGGAATGAGACTTATTCTTTCACAGATGGATTCTCAAGGTACCATCAGATAAAAATTGTGCAGGAAGACATGTACAAGACTACTTTTGCGACAAATCAGGGAAGTTATTAGTATACAATAATGCCCTTTAGACTGAAGAATTCCCCTGCAATTTTTTCAAGAGTTGTGGTTGCAACTTTTAAGGAATTTATTCATAAGTTCCTTGAAGCATACTTAGATGATTGGAACGTGTTTAGTATAATGAAGGATCGCATATAAGTTCTTGGGTTAATGTTTAATAGGTGTAGACAATGTCATATTTCACTAAATTTGAAGAAGTGCATTTTTTGTACACCGTTTGGAATTTTTTTGGGCCATGTGGTCTACAAACATGGATTACTAGTGGATTCGACCAAGATTGCAGCGATTATGTATTTACAACCACCTACATTAGTCATACAACTAAGGGAAACTCTGGGTCACACAAGATATTACAAGAATTTTATCAAAGGTTATGCACATATTACAACACCTATGTAAAAGTTGTTGAAGAAGGAAGCAAAGTTCCAATGGAATGAGGACTATCAGAAGGGTTTGGAAACCTTAAAGAAGAAACTAGTGATCGCACCGATTTTGATCTTTCCATATTAGAACAAGGAGTTCCATGTTCATGTAGATATGTTATCCATAGCGTTGGTCACAATACTATCTCAATCAAGGGAAGGAGACATATATCACCCAATTTATTTTGCAAGTAGGAAGCTGTCCATAGTAGAGAATAATTACACCACTACAGAACAAGAAGGATCGGAAATAATATATGCACTACAAAAGTTCAGACATTATTTATTTGGGTCTCATTTTAAGATGTATACAAACCATTTTTCATTAAAATACTCAGTGAACAAGCTATTCTTGGGGGGGGGGGAGAATATGAAGATGTTTATCGTTGTTTCAGCAATACGATTTTGAGGTTGTTGTGAAACCAGGGAAGTTGAATGCATGACTTATAACACATCGCGCATTTTATCTGGAGAAGATGCAAGGAATTTAGATGACAAATTACTATATGCACATCTATTTGCAATTAAAATGTTGGATGGATACTTCACAAACATCATGCAGTTTCTAAGTATAGGAATGGCTCTGTCAGTCATGACAGTTGCGCAAAAGAAACAATTAGTAGTTAAAGAAACAAATTATTGGTTGATTGTAGGGAATTTATATAAGTTGGGTGTAGATGGAATATTGAGACGATGTGTGCTAGAACATGAAAGGCCCATGATACTCACAAAAGTGCATGAAGGAATTGCAGGAGGACATTATGCATGTAAAGCGACTGTACATAATATTTTGTGTGTAGGAATCTGGTGGCCCACACTTCATAAAGATGCTAAAGAATATTGTTAGGCATGCGATGTTTTTCAAAGGGTGGGAAATAAATCTAGGATGGATGAGATTCCTTTATATCAATACGGTACGTTGGAAGCATTTGATAAATGGGAAACATACTTTCTTGGAACAATCAACCCATCAATAAGAAGATCAAGGGAAAGGTACATAATCACCATGATACATTATTTGAACAGATGGACAAAAGCAACACCGGTCATAGACTACACCACAAATATTGTTGGGCAGTTTCTATTTGAGAATGTTTTCACATTATTTGGATGTCTGCGCATATTACTCAGTGATCGAGGAACACACTTCTTGAATAAAAAAATTGTAGAATTGACTGAAGAATTTCAAATTCATCATCAGAAGAGTACCCTGTAACATCCTCAGGCCAATGGGATAGTATAAGATTTTAATAAAATTCTGGAGAATGCTTTGACAAAGATCTACAATGTAGGAAGAGATGATTAGGACTTAAGGGTTCTTGTAGTATTACGGGCCTACAAGACTACAAGAAAAAAGTTAACATGGAAGACACCTTTTAGGTTGGACTATGGACAAGAAGAAGTAATGTCGATGGAGTTTATTCTACCTAGCCTGCATGTTGTAGCAATTATTAATCTTTTATACTTTGGCATAGTAGAGGAAATATTATCACAGTTGGTATATCTTGAGGAAGATCGGTTTGTCGCAGGATCCTACCAACAAGTTTAGAAGGCAAGAGAGAAGGCATGGCATGATAGACCCATTAAATAGAAAAAAAATTAAAGTGGGGGAATTAGAATTACTCTAAGACAATAACTTTATACAACATCCATAAAATTTTCGAATGAATTGGTTAGGACCCTATGTGATTCAACATGTGATGGAGGCAGGTGCTGCAGAGTTGGAAACCTTGAATGGAGAAGTCCTTGGAGGAATGGTGAATGGAAATCAGATGAAACTCTATAGATATGACCGACCATCTGCGCAGTAATATGAACTGCACAAAAACACATGTATTATAGTAATTGTACTATAGTAGGGAGGTAAAACAAAGAAAAACAAATAAAAAGTAGAAAAGGGAAGAAAACAAATCAAAAGTCGGAAAACAATAAAAAAAACAAATTGAAACAAGAAGAAGTCTCTCACAGAAAAAGAGAGTATTGCATAACTTAATAAAAAAAACGCAAAGTCAACTAAGTGCACATAACGATAACGCACGGGAAAATAGAATTAAGGGCATTATAGAATGAAAATGATAGTTAAAAATGTGTAAATGATGAAACATATTGGAGATGCATAGTGATAAATAGAAGGTGTTGTTGAGGATCGTGATAGATTGGAAAATCCAAGGATAAATATGGTGGAGGATTGGCATTAATGCCACAATAAGGAAATTAATAATGATAGATTCTGACTAGATTCTACATTTACATTGGGCGAAAAATAAATTATACCACTGTCGAAGGGTGATAAAAGTGACGAAGGGCTTGAAAAATAAGGTTATTTGCAATTACTGGGAGCTGTGAGCATGCAGAGTGAACTGGAGCAAATCAGAGTTGAATTAGAGACAAACTACAATTGCACCAAAACCAACATAGATAAAGCAAAGAAATTGGTTGCATGAAACAATGACACCATCGAAAGTTGGAGCACCAAGAGAAGAAACACAAAGGAAACCAAAAAAACCACCAGTTGCACCAGGGTTCGAAAAAACACCGAGAGCTTCGACTTCAAAATAAATTTTTCACAGGGACTATATACCACAATAGAAAGACACCATGCCTCAAGTTAAAGTATGTGTAGATGGAAAATACCCACTGGCCACACCAACAATCCCACATGGTGTAATTGTTGAAGGGGACATGCTAGGAAACATTGCTACCTTGAAGTTTGTAGATCACGATATCATAGATGAACAAAAGTTTCCCGATATGTCAAGGGAAAAGTATTTGTGCACCAAAAGTGTACCAGGCATAGGAGAAGTAATACTCAAACCGCAGACGCAGGCAATAAGACTTGAGAGGTCACAAATATTGAACCTACTAGAGATTCACCACTTTGGATGTAGCATGGAAATAAACACCTGTCTCAAGTTACTACTCAATTGCATCCATGAAGGAATGATGTGGCTTAACCCACCGATATTGATTGATACCCAATTAATTATGTGGATCACAAGGTTACCAAAAGTAGGAGAGGATCCAATCACATTGTTCACCAACAAAGAAGGGGAGAAAGAACAATCAAAAGCCATGAAGGATAATTTTAACACCTTCAGAGGAAAGAGGGGGTTATATGTCGCAAACATAAGCGATGATGTTGTGCACTTTTCAACACAGGTGTTGGCCTGCAAATTGTTGCGGAGATGCTGAAAGGTTGAAGTGCCAACTATAGTAATCGAAGCTGCCGAAATATGCAAAGAGGGGGTCTAAATGAATTGGGCCATATTTTTTGGTGAATCAGTTTTTGATAGACTGTGTAGAGACCCATGAGAAAGGAATGAAGTTTCATTATGTATGAGAACAACCAATAGAGGTAATGCAACTGCACAGTATGCCAACTTATGGCATACAACAAAAAAAAAGGAGACATATATAAAAATTCAACATTCTATGCCTACGTTGTGTTAGGATATTTAGACACTTAGGAGTTAGTTAAGATCTACTTCGTCTAATATGTCGTTAGGTAAAAGTGTGTTTCTTTAGTATGCATTATTATGCATTTGTAGTTAGGCAATCCGATGGTCACGATATGATCCCGACAT
>SNQJ01S0062135.1:26976-37607 GCA_010110895.2 Picea sitchensis
TATACCCTCATCTTCAGATAGACTGAAAGTAAACTTTTGGAGGTACAAAAGCTTTCCAATGGGGAGGTGTGATCCAGGGGATCAAATTTTGCTCAAAATTCAAAGTGCTCAGAATCGCTTCAAATCAAACAGGTGTGTAGGCCTCGTCGTCACGAACCCAACGCAACTCGAACGGGTTCAAACGGACATCGGATGAGTGAGATATCGTGTTCTGTTCAAATTGTCAAATAGGCAAAAAAAATTGCTGACAGTACAGTCCGTACAGTGGTTGACGTGGCAGGGCCGTACGCTGACGTGGCAAGGCCATACCCTGACGTGGCAGGTGCTGAGTTGGCAGTTGTGAAGTCAAATCATTTCTTGACACGTGGCACATTTTTGACAAGTGGGATGGTGCCACGTGGCCCAGACATGGGCTGCCACGTGGCACCGTATTTAATTTGGTTGTTTAAAATTATATGGAGTCCATGGGGATCGAACCTCGGACCTCCTGCCATGGTGGAGTGCCTTCACACGGTGTGGGTTACCAATAACCCACGCGTTGTTTCTTATTATATATGTGGGTTTATTTATATTTAAGTTTGATTTGTGATATGGTTTGGGCGCGGTCCGGGCTGGGGCTAAGCCCCAGTCCCCGTTCATATGCGGATCACCATACAACCACACTGCACGCGCATTTCAAACGGATTCAAATCCCCCCGCGCTTGGACACTTGTCACTTACCCATACGACTTGAAACTTAGCCCTTTTGTGTGCAGGGGACGTGGTCACATGGACCATGCGCTCAACGGCTTTGCGGTTAGGGGGCTAGGTTCCCTAACCGTTCTACAGTTGCACACATTTTGCGGTTATGTGTCTGGTGCAAAATTTAAGCATGAAAAAACGCGCAGAGGTTAGGTTGGACACACAGAGGTGCAACTTGGCGATCCAGAGACAACAAGTTTGAAGGGGAACTTCCAGGAAGCCTATCTTCTTCAATTTTTGGCCAAATCAGGTGCTGAAAAAGCCCAGCTAAGGGTTTTTGGACATTCTGAAGCCATTGGAGCCATCTATTTTGAATTTTGAGCATTGTAAAGCACATATTTTAGCACTTTGAGCAAATAATATAAAAGATTCATTGGAAGCTGGACCAGGAGATGTAGCCCAAGAGAGGGGTGAACTCCTTTATCATTTGTTGTGTTATGTGTTTACTATTCATTGTTATTTGTTGGTTATTATCTACATCTTGAATGTGTAATTTTCTCTAAAATTTGTGTTTGCAAATTGATCCTTTTTCATATGCACACTTAATTAAAACTTTGCAAATATTTCAAGAATACAAGCCTTTATCATTTTCAGATCAATTAATCCAATTGATTTTGACCATTTAAGGTCTCAGGACCGACGACTCTTCTAAGGAACAAGGAGGTATCTAAATTCTCTTAATCTAATCATAATTCAAAATTTCAGACTAAATTTATTAGCCATACTTAGACATCATTTCTTCATGGTGCAAAATAATAATCTATTTTACTTAATCAATCTTTCAACAAAAATATAAGTGCAATTGAGTAAGAGAGTAAAACATGAAGATAAAAAAAAAGAAAAAAAAGAGAGTATAAGTAAAATCTTTGTGACCGATAAGGATCTAATTCTAATCATCATTAATAATTTTCCCAAGTCAATTCATTAAGTTCAATCATCATTATCAAGGGCTTCAAACTTCTGTAGTAATACATCCCTATGTAACTTTATATTAAGGAATACTTTTAAGAAATATATAAGGTAATCAATATTTAATTTCATATCCATTAAGCACCTATAAGGAGATCCAATTCTTCTTTAAGCAAAGCATAAGAATTCAATAATACTTCAGAATCCCAATCGTAAGACCTCATAAAAGATCAAATCTTCATAATAAATACTCAAAGGTTTCAATACTATTTAAGAATATCCTTTTTAAGAACTATAAGAATCAACCATAATAAGTAGATAAGTAAGCATTCAAATTGTGTGTCATATCCATTAAAAGGATCTTGGAAATAAATAAAAAACATATTAAATAATATAATAAGAATTCATACCAATCTTTCTGTCCATACATAAGGAATATAAGAGATCACATCATAACAATAATATGTAAAGATTTAACCTAACTTACATATCCATATAAAAAGGAATTTTAAGCAGATCATTACTACAAGCAATAAGTAAAGACTATATAAGCCACCTTACATATCCAATTAAAAGGGACTACAAGCAGATCAATCATCCCATACCATGATAATAATATTGGAATGAAGACTCTTGGGTTAAAAACAAGGTTGAAATAAGTTGGTTGTTTTCAACCCCCAACATTACACAATGCACCAGGGGATGAATCAGGTACCCATTAACACCCAGCTGCATCCAACACAGAGGTTGACATCATAGCTGTCTGGATTTACCCAATGTGCAGGGACCCACAATATTATAAAAAAAATAAAACATAACAATTATCAGCAGTTAAATAATTCCAAAATTTAAACTCAATACATAGAGAAAAATGTCCACGCGCGCCATAGATTTCATAATAAAATTAAAATTCTAATAAACAACCAAAGGCAGCAATCCAGAAGAAATCGTGCTCTGGTTATATACCAATTATCAACAATTAAATAATTCCAAACTTTAAAACTCAATACATAGAGAAAAAACGTCCACGCACACCATCGATTCATATTCCTTGGGAGGGTATTAACAAAATAATTCTAGGCTACGTTTTCCATACTTATCATGAATCAAATCCAAATGACATTACAACAAAACTCAATCACTAGTGAAAGCATGTAAAGTAAGATTTGAAATTCAATAAGATAACCAAGGAAACAATCAATAATTTGTACGCTGCATATACACATATTTACTAGTATCCATTATACATTTGAGGAACTGGAATGCCAATAATTACCAAAAAATCACTTCTAGATCCCACAAAACATTTCAAGGAATTTGTCAATTCGACTATTGTATTACAAACACAGATTACTTACGGTCGATTTCTAAAACTCTCATTATACAATTAAAATATTAATGCAATTACAAAATCTCAAATAAAATATCGTAAATGTTCTTCAACAATGACAGTACTTCTGATTTCCCTCTTGCTAATCGTAGAGACTTCGCCGATACCTCCCAACCAATGATATGGGTACTCTTCTTCCCCCTTAGTCCCCCGAGCCATAAAGGAGCCAAGCACAAAAACCAAAAATACTATAGCTCCAAGTCTGCCTCACAAGGAAGAGCTACCACTTATCGTCAAACTTGGTCTCCCAACTCTCACAAGTAAAACACAGTCCCAAAATGATTTTGGTAACATAAATTTACCAATAACCAATGTGTTCCTTTACCCATATACACCTTTTGTTTTATAGGAATTTACTCACTGACACATGTACACATGCACAAATAATTAACTTGTTAATTAAATAAATTAGGATTATTCACCCACACACTTGCCACTCTCTCCCCAAGTTGCACAAGTAATTACAAGTTTTTATTTTAATTAAAATTCAAATTCCCTCACATCCTCCCATGTGTTCCTATTCTCTCTCTTAGTTGTCCCCTTATTCCCCGATTCTCATTTAGTGAGTGTCTCTTAACTAGATCTTAGTTAGATTTTGATTAGGAGTCTTCTTCTAGTTAGATTAGTGGTAGGTTGACTCAAAATTCTTTTCCAAGTGTACTTCTATTCTCTCATTTTATTATTTCTTCTAATTAAAAAAATCAAATTATTAATTTCGTGCACACATGTGCAATTTATCTAGTCTTTAGATTTATATTCACATTTTTATTAATTTGATTTATCTCATTTCTTTTAATTTAATTTATAGATTTAATTTACTCCACTAACTAATCTTATACTTAGGCTTAGCCTCATAATTAGGCTTAGATTTTTATTGGGATTTATAATTAATAGATTCACTCTTTAATTAATTATTTTAATCTGACAAGGTGAAATCAATTCACTATTTTCTAGGCCACCTAGATTTATTGACTCAAGTTTTAATTACACGACATGCCCTTCAAGACACACCTCCATGCTCCAAGGGTGCGACTCACCTTTGACTGATTTTTGGTAGTTTGTCCAACCCTTGGAGTCAACACTCCACTCTGGCGACCTTGTGAGAGATTAAGGGTTTCTAAGGAATAAGGACTATGCCTTTTACCACGCCCCTTAGAAATCTTTGTGAGGGACTGTGTCAGTCTACCCTCATGACATCGTGGACCTCTCGAAATAGGTAATCGTTAACCTATAATTCGAGCCATGATGTGATTGCTAGTAGAATGTGACAAGGACTCTGCCACACCTCTCCCTCAATGTCTGTTTTATGTGCATGGCCCCTTTACTCCTTATGTGAGTCAAATCAGCAAGCAATGTCAACCTGCATCCATTAAAAAAACACTGTCACAGATCCATATCCATAATCATACTAAATCAATCATATGTTACATATGCGTAAAATAAAATACTCAAACAAAATACAATCCATTCTCTGACTCAATCCTGAGTCCAAGGAGGTCCATTAATGCCATCATCATCTATAAGTTGTCACGTGTCCTGCAGACTCAGGTAAAATTGTCAATAACATCTTTCAATACATATATATTGGAAACAATAAGTCACACCATAACATCATCATCATGTATAATCCAGAATCGAAACAAAATCACCATGTACCATAACCGGATCACTTGCACGCAAGTGTCCTCAAAGAATAAGTCAATGACATGTGATCAATAGAGAAGGGTGTTACATACACCTCCTCTTGTTTTAAACTTCATCCCGAAGTTGTATAGTATATAAAATGAAAGTAAATAAAATTATATCACATATATCTATATGTCTAATCTATCAAACAAGTAGGGAACTGCTGACGCATATCGTATGCGTCCTCCTAGGTAGCCGAGTGTGGACTATAATTGTCCCATTGGACCTTGACCTGATCAACTATTCGATGCCATATCTGTCGAATGTGATGGTCCATAATGAAGATTGGTTTTTCCGTGAGAGCACCCTCGTCAGACACCGGCAAATAACTCATGTCAATCACATGTGTAGGATCACTAACATAATGTCTCAAAATAGATGCATGAAATACATCGTGCATACGCCTCAAAGAATTAGGCAAGGATAGTCGAGAAGATATAGGTCCTTTCTTTTCCAAAACTTTGAAAGGTCCCACAAACCTAGGAGAGAGTTTATCACCGTTTCCAAACTTGATTGAACTCTTGTGCGGTTTCACCCGCAAGAAAACTTGGTCGCCAACTTCATAACTACGGTCAATGTGATGTGCATCAACATAACTCTTCTTCCGATCTTTCACTTCTTTAATCCTTTGTTTTATTGATTGCATTTGTTACTCCATTTCTTGTATCACTTCTGGTCCTACGAGGAACCTATCCTCAATTCGATCCCAACTCAAGGACATCTGACATGGTCGTCCGTAAAGAAACTCAAATGGTGCCATCATAATGGTACTTTGATAGTTGTTGTTGTATGAAAACTCTACTAGTGGCAATAAATCTTCCCAACGTTTATGTTGGTCCATTACATACATACACAACATATCCTCCAAAATTTGGTTCGTTCTTTCTGTCTACCCCTCCTTCTCAGGGTGATATGATGTACTAAATTTCAGTTGTGTTCCCAAAGACTCTTCGAAACTAGTCCAAAATCGTCCTGTAAACACCGATCCTCGATCAAATATGGTCCTTCTTGGTACACCATGTAATATCACAATCTCCCTAACAAAAACTCTAGCTATGTATGGTGCCTAATACATCGTACGTACAGGAATACAGTGTGCACTCTTTGTCATAGTGTCAACTACCATGAAAATTGAATCTTGTCTCCTTGTCGTCAGTGGAAATCCAACAATAAATTCCATTGAAATGACCTCCCATTTCGATTCTGGAATAACGTGTGGCTGTAATAACCTTGCCGAATGTCTATGTTCAACTTTTACTTTCTAACATTCTAGACATATTGACACGTAACTAACTATGTCTTGTTTCATTCCCTTCTAGAAGAATAAAGGATTAAGGTCTGCCTTCATCTTCACGACTCCCAGATGAGCCATGTATACTGCTCAATGTGCTTCACTTAAGATCAAATTTCTTAATTCATCATTAGGTGGTACATAAATCCTATTGTTCTACCTCAACAATCCATCATTGTCCAATGTATAACCTTCAAACTTTGGTACCATCATGGTATCTTGTCCAATATGTTCTTTAACTTCCTTGTACCAATCATCATCTATCTGTAACACTAGAATCTTTTCTCGAAGATTCGTCTTAAGAGGTATTACCAAGAATTTGCGTAGTCTCCGACTCAATGCATCTGCCACTCTATACATCATTCCTTTAATGTAAGTAATCTCAAAATTGTATTCGCTAAGTAATTCTAACCAACACCTTTGTTGCATGTTCAAGTCACTCTGCATAAATATATGTTGTAATCCACAATGATCTTTCTTTAGTTTGAATTTCTATCCAATTAGATAGTGTCTCCAAACTCTCAAGGCATATATAATTGCCAATAACTCCAAGTCTTGCGTAGCGTAGTTCTCCTCATGCTTTCTCAATTTCCTTGAAATGTAAGCGATCACTCGACCGTCTTGCATCAAAAATCCGCCTAAAACTTCCTTGGTTGCGTCTGTGCATAACAAGAATTCCTCGTCCATGTTGGAGAATTTCAGTATTGGTGTTGTCATCGCCAACTCTTTAAGTTTCTGAAATGCTTCTACGCATTTCTCGGTCTAGACGAACTTCTTGTTTTTCTTTTGCAAATCCATGATTAGATTTTCTATCTTCGAAAAACCTTCGACGAATCGTCGGTAATATCCTGCAAAACCCATAAAGTTGCATACTTCTTGTACATTTGTCGGTGCAGGCCATTCTATAACAGCCTCAAATTTCTTTGGAATCACAATGATACCTTCACTAGATATGATATGTCCCAAGTAATGAATCTTTGATTGGTAAAAAGAACATTTTGATAGCTTCCCGTACAATTTGTTTTCTCGTAGACATTGTAGTACCAATCTTAAATGTTTGTTATGTTCTTCTTTCATACAAGAATAAATCAATATGTCATCACTAAATACTTGAACAAACTTGTTCAGGTATTCACGGAACACCACATTCATCAAACTCATGAGTACCCCCAGGGTGTTCGTTAGTCCGAACGGTAAAACTGTAAACTCATAGTGTCTGTATCTCGTCTTAAATTTGGTCTTAGGGATATCTTCCTCTTTAATTCGTAATTGGTGATATCTTTATCTCAAGTCAATCTTAAAAAATATCGTCGCTCCTTTCATTTGATGAAACAAATCGTCTATTCTTTGCAACGAATACTGGTTCTTGATCGTCGCTTTGTTCAATTGATGGTAGTCAATACAAAGTCTCCACGATCCATCCTTCTTTCTTATTAAAATAACTGGTGCACCCCAAGGTGACACACTTGGATGTATAAGTCGCAAGTCCAACAATTCCTTCAATTTCATTTTCAACTCCTGTAACTCAGTCATTGAAATCCTATAAGGTGTTCTTGCTATCGGTTCAGTTCTAGGTTTCAATTCTATTGTAAACTCAAAATCTCTTTCGGGCGGTAAACTTGGTAACTCTTCTGGAAACACATATGTGAACTCTTGTACTTCTTAAAGGTTTTATAATCCTTCCGCCTCACCATTTTTGTTTAGCGCTAAGATTGCATAAATCTTGCATCCCTTGCGCATACTTGTTAGGACCACACAATGTACCTTTTTGCCTATACTTTTTGCCACTGTTACACTCTTGATCACCCACATTTAAACTCATATTATCACTCTATCTGATCATTCCAAAGGTAATACAACGCCCCTTCTCATTACTATATGTTTAATCTGTTTTGCATAATATTTTACATCACTCTCGTACTTAAACATTGATTAGAAATGTATAAGTGTTGAAACAGTTCAAACTGCAGATTAGCATCTGAGGCCTGTTGCTGAAACACAGAGTTGTTACACAGTCCAGGGTCGCAGATGTTGAAACATAGAGTTGTTACACAGTCCAGGGTCGCAGATGCTGAAACACAGAGTTGTTACACCGTCCAGGGTTGCAGATGTTGAAACATAGAGCTATTACACAGTCCAGGGTCGCAGATGCTGAAACACAAAGCTATTACACAGTCCGGAGTCACAGATGCTGAAACACAGAGCTGTTACACAGTCCAGGGTTGCAGATGCTGAAACACAGAGCTATTACATAGTCCAGAGTCGCAGAAGCTGAAACACAGAGTTGTTACACAGTCCAGAGTCGCAGATGTTGAAACACAGAGCTGTTACACAGCCCGGAGTCGCAGATGCTGAAACACATAGTTGTTACACAGTCTAGAGTCGCAGATGCTGAAACACAGAGGAAGTTGTTACACAGCCCAGGACCGACGACGTTGAAACACAAAGGAAGTCGTTACACAGTCAGCGGTCAACAACAACCTTACAACATAGTGCAAATCCCATGGCTGAAACATCCCACGATTTGCGTTGCTGAAACAGCATCAACAACAACGAGAAGGAACTGTTACTCCAGCCGTAACATCAACACCTCATTCAGCACTTGCAATAGCATTCTGTTGCGTGAGACTAGGACATCCTACTCTGGTTTAGAAAGTTGATCTGACTAAGAATAGGACTCAGATACACATTGTAATTTTTGATCAATTGTATCGAAGGGATTCCCTCTTTAAATAAGAGGAAATCACCATTCGAAAGGATCCCAAGTTTTATGTATTGAAAAAGCTTCAGAGAGAGGGATGTACTTCATTTTCCAGATTGTAATATGATACATTGATAGATGAATAGAAGACTGTTTTGAGAATCCTTCTCTAGCTTTTTTGTCTAAGGGGAATCTTGTGAGAAGGGAGGGCCCACCTTCTTCACAAGATTCACCCGTTAGTTTTATAGTGTGTTAGTGTAATTTTTGTTTATGCCTTGATTAACTTTTGTCTTGCTGAAACACTATTTTTAATGAATTTTGCTTTGCTGACACACTACTGAACTCTGTCTTGTTAAGAACTTTAGTTTATTGAATGTTACATTATTTTCACGAAGTTCATAATCATTTTCATTAGCAATCTTGTGTGATGATTTTATGAGGTTTGCTAATCAGAGACTGGGTTAAGGGTTCCTGCTTAGAAAGGAAGGGATCAGAAGGTCCTGTTCTCTGTAGATTTCAATTGTTTCTGCAAGTGTGCTAGTCAGAGACTGGGTTAAGGATTCCTGCTTAGAAAGGAAGGAATCAGAAGGTCATGTTCTCTGTAGATTTCAATTGTTTCTGCAAGTGTGCTAGTCAGAGACTGGGTTAAGGGTTATTTCTTAGAAAGGAAGGGATCAGAAGGTCCTGTTCTCTGTAGATTTCAATTGTTTCTACAAGTGTGCTAGTCAGAGATTGGGTTAAGGATTCCTGCTTAGAAAGGAAGGAATCAAAAGGTCTTGTTCTCTGTTGATTTCAGTTGTTTCTGCAAGTGTGCTAGTCAGAGATTGGGTTAAGGGTTCTTGCTTAGAAAGGAAAGGATCAGAAGGTCATGTTCTCTGTAGATTTTAGTTGTTTCTGCAAGTGTGTTAGCCAGAGACCGGGTTAAGGGTTCCTGCTTAGAAAGGAAGGGATTAGAAGGTCCTGTTCTCTGTAGAATTAGTAAGCTTCCAGTTATTTTTCACAAGTGTGCTAGTCAGAAATTGGGCTAAGGGTTCCTGCTTAGAAAGGAAGGAATTAGATGGCCCTGTTCTCTGCTAGATAGAGTTAGCCTTCTATGCATTACTGTTTTCATGAAAGTGTGTTAATCAGAAACAAGGTGCTGAAGTTCCTGCTTGGGAGTAAGGGTCATGTTCTCTGGTTACAGAATAGTTGTTCTTTCCTGTTGCAGTTGTTATTTTAATGTAATCCAAGATTCTTTAGATTAATCTTTAAAGATCTGCAATATGTAGGTTTGCTTTCCTGTAATTCAAGTCAGAACTTTAGTTCATTCAAGGCAAGTGTGATTAATATAGTTTCCTTTACCACAACTCTAAGTTGCTTTTGGAATTGAGCATATATAGTGCGTGGTTATCTTTGAAATAAACAGACGTCCTTGGGTTGACAATTTATGTAGCACTTGATTGTTTGAGTTAATTAAGCAATTATAGTGACCAACATTTTGGCGTCGTTGTTGAGGAAGGTAGCTATAGATTTCAAAAGAACTTATGATTTATTTTTTTTCAGATAAAAAGATTGCATGAAAGACCCCAAAGATACTGACCCTATAGGTGGCAAGGGAAAAGGAAAAGGAGGAAGAAAGACTTACATTGACGAGATCATATCAAAGTCTGAATCTGTTGCTCAATGACCGAACCTTCGAAAACAAAAGTCCCAGCCTTCATTTCAAGAAATTTTTGGAACAACGAAAGAAGTTTGGAGTCCTGAGACAGTCCAGAAGCCAACATGAAACATTGAGGACAGAGCAAGCACTACAGGGGAGCAGATAGAAAACATGGATGAGTACAATGAAGAATTGCATCACGAAGAACAGGCAGGTCCTGAAGGAGAGGTAAATGATGAAAACTCTTTCTCTACATTAGGATTTCCTATTGGCG